>JAUZST010010695.1:0-12285 GCA_034779995.1 Parotocinclus haroldoi | reverse complement strand
TGTGTGTGTGTGTGTGTGTGTGTGTGTGTGTGTGTGTGTGTGTGTGTGTGTGTGTGTGTGTGTGTGTGTTTGTGTATGTAAGATACCCCGAGCTCAGTGGAGGAAGCAGGTGTGGCGTGAATGTAAACAGAGCTCTGAGGAATGACTCGCGTTGTCCTCAATTCACCCCTCTAAAAGTGCTCCGTTCTGGAGCTTGTCCAAATCTCATCCATTACTCCCAGCCACTTAATGCACTGGCAATATCCAGCGCTGGAAATCATGTAGCGTCGAGAGGCACTGGGAATAGAGAGAGTTGCATTCAGTGCTAGAGATAGGTATCAACAGTACACAGGTTTTCTCGTGTGTGCATCAGGTTACAGCAGAATGTACAGATCTGTGTCAGTCCAGGTTATAATAATTAGCTCACTGCTGGATCTTCCTAGGCAGATCTCTTCTGTTTACAGAGTGATATGGCACACACCAAGTACAAATGTACCATGTACTGGCCTGCTTCATTCAGTAGTTGTGCTGTTATTGTGGTTGTTGTGGTGCTTGGCTTCAACCAGATAACACAATACAACTATTTTTAAAGACAAGTCATATTGATCACCTAAATCCGGCTTAAGCCAGTACTAAGTTTTATGGAACATTATATACTCACTCACTCAGCAGCAGCACGGGGGGCTCGGTGGGTAGCACCACTGGCTCACAGCAAGAAGGTCCCGGGGTTCAATCCCAGGGTGGAGTGGCCTCGGTCCTCCCTGCGTCTGTGTGGGTTTACTCCGGGTACTCCAGGTTCCTCCTGCAGTCCAAAGACTGTAAAGTTGTGCGTGAGGTTAATTGGTGTCTCTAAAATGTGTGTGCATGTGTGCCCTACAATGGATTGGCGCCCCGTCTAGGGTTGTTCCTGCCCTTGCTCCCTTGTTGCCAAGTGGGCACCTGCTGGTTTGTGTGGATTAAGCAGAAAATAATGAATATATACTAACTGACAAAAACAAATTAATCAAAAATCTCCCAGATAAAAAGGTCAGATTGTTGCAAAACTTGGCACGCTGTTTGGTCTCAGGTAGTTGTTTAAATGATTACAGGTGTGACACTGGGTCTGGCCACAAGAGGGAGTATAATGCTTTTTTCAGTGCTGCCCTATAAAAGGCTCTCAGAGGCTACTTTTTGGTAATGTACCTCTTAGTGAGAGATTGTTGACCTGTTGAGGATGCTTATTATAACAAATTGCCGGTTGTCTAGGCTGTTACGTCCTAGTTGTTGGGAGGTTTTGGGAGGGACGAACAGGCTCCAGACGACCCAGACTCTCATTTGATACTTATTAGAACTTATTACCATAATGTGGGTTACAAACCAAACTAAGGACGAAACGACGTCCAGATGTGAGCTGAAGTTGCTGGAGTGCTACAAGGCTAAAAAGAAGTGAGGATTTAGTGAAGAGGGAAATTCAAACGGTGCTCTTGACCTGCACTGTGTTCACCCCACACCCCACCCTCCCCCGATCAACCTGTTCAACACACACAAGGAATCTCTTCTGTGAGCTGCTTGGCTGACCATGCAACATCAAAGGCCGTCCCCATTCACCAACCCCCCCCTCCTCCCATCTCATCCCAGCCGGTAGCTGATTGAACCAATTCATCATCAGGTCATGACCCCTGCATGCCAGACACTAGCTGAAGAGAGACAAGCAGCTTGCCTTACCCAGTCCTTTGCCTTAACGGCCTTAGTATACATTCTTTCCTCTTCTGCCATATTTGTTTTTTTTTATATTGGTAGTACACCTGATAATTTGTGTATTAATCAAATGGATATTGACTTCTGTCCATCATAATATCATTATACAGCTGCCTTATATTATGATATTATTATGTAGTTACATAAAAAGTACATGTAGTTATTGTAAAAAGTCATATGGTACCCATCACTGATTCTATACTTACTGTAAATTATAGAAGCACTAGAATACTGGACTACTAATACCAGTAGCTCTAGAATTACAGACTGTAGGACATCTGTTTCTCTATATACTTTGTAACTCTGTTCTCTCGTGGTCAGGACCCCCACAGGACCAGCACAGATCAGGTACTATTTAGGTGGTGGTCCTTCTCAGCATTGGTGGTGGTGGTGTGTTGATGTGTGTTGTGCTTGTATGAGTAGATCAGACACAGCAGTTCTGCTGGAGTTTTTAGGACTGAAATTACAGTTACTGCTGGACTGAAAACCAACCAAAGATGTCCAGCCACCAGCATCCCGTAGGCAGCATCCTCTGAAAACTGATGCTGGTGGCTGGGCATTATATAAAATCTAATATTGCATTTAGTTTGACGTTTTCCATCACAGAAACACAAAAAAAAAACAATTTGTCTTATTAAAAATATAAACAAATAACGATGTGATTTCAAACAGGTGATGCCAACAGGTGAATAACAGCTGAATTTTTGCTAGCAAAGATGATCAGTGGATCTCCAGTTTGGCCCGTGGTTTGCATTATGAGATTCTTTTCAGCTTTAAATGTCAGTGTTCATGTGTGCCTAATAAAGCGCTCAGCAAAGGACTAGAGATGACTAACACAAACTCTGCATTAACAGATGAGCTATTGTCTCTGACTTTTCATAAACAAGGTAGATGTGCCAAATATAGTGGAGAGTGGGGTGGACACGGTGATTAAAAATTCCAGCAGTACTACCATGTGTGTTCCGACTTTTATCAGCCACAAATCCAAAGCCAGAGGACTGTGTCAGTTCCCTTGACAAAGGTCATTTACACTTCTGTGATGGCAGCATTAATGCAGAAAAATACATTGAGATTTTAGGACAACATATCTTGCCTTCAACAACGTCCTTCCTTGTTCATGCATTTGTTTTAACAAGAAACAAGGCAAAATAAGTAAAACGTTAAAACTGAAATACAAAACTGCCTTCAAATCTTTTTTAAAGGTACATTGGTTTTAAACATTTCAATTATTTTCTCATGCATACGTTGACAAACTGTAGATCCTCTGCCCTTTTTTGTTTCTCAAAGACTCACATGGACACTGGATACGGATTTTGTACCAAATTATGATTACAATGCGTTGACATTGCCTGTCTGGGTTATTTGGGTCAGTCAGGGTTATTTTGTTTGGCTGGTCGTTTTTTAACCTCATTCCTAGCCCTACATTGCCTCATCACATGTGCTGCAAGCCTAAAATACAGGAATGGATGTTTATTAATCAATTAATTCACTCACTGATTCATTTCCAATCCACTTAATCCTAGTCAGGGTCATGGGAAAGCCGGTGCCTAGCTGCTGCCACACGGTGCAAGACAGAAACAATCCTAGAAAGATCATCAATCCATAGGTGAAATAAAGTTGACCAGACAAAATACGAGATATCCTGGATTCATGCTGAAATGTCAATGTCAATTTTCCGTACTGTCCCAACTTTTACTGATTTGGGGGGGTTTGTATATATGATTAAAATTCCATTTTAAAATACTTCAGTTATTTATATCTTTAACTGATCTGTTTGCTTTGATCTGCAGCCCCTTTTAGGACGTTAAACATAGTCTGATGCAAAATCCCTGGTCACGGTTATAATGAAAGAAGGTTTAAACAGCCTCGCCACGCCAATCTACAAAACCTTCTACATTTAAATTATTCTTTATCTGCATGGCTGGAGGATTGCACTAGGGACGGTGACTTTTGTGGACTTTGAATAGCAAAAGCTTTTACTTGGCATCGCAGACCCTCTATGATGGCACGTATTCCTTCTTCTTCTTCTTCCCCCAGCATGAAGCAGCTTAGTCCTTGTTCAGACTCGCTCTGAGCTTTAATTAAAAGGTTATTAATACCGTATCAGGCGAGGAGATTAGGCCTGCGGCTATAGAGGGAACGCTTTGTGTTATTACAATGCCTTTTCTTTTTGAGGCCTGTCTTATTCACGTGCAACAATAGGCTTTGGAATATTAGCTAACAGATCCATGAAGGAAGAGATCTAAATTGGCCAGAGTTGTTAGCCTAAAGCTTATTCATAGTAATGTTAAAACTTTGATCTGTCAACCAAAAACGATAGAGAAAGACAGGAAAACACAATGGATTAGAAGGATTTCTCTTTTATGGTTTATGGAAATGGTTTAAATATGACTCTGAAGGAACCGGACCATTATCATTAAGCGTGGTCTTAAATTGCAAACTCTATTTTTGATTGCATCAGATCACATAGACTATCATACATGAAACAAACTGAATTCTGTAGGTTCATGCTTATTTCTTTTCTTATGACATTAAATACAGAGCTCAAAGACAGAACGTATTGGTTAAACTTGACTGCTCCTGAAAACCTTTACTCTCCACTAGTCATGACTATTGTGAATTCCTTTATTGTCTGGCTGTCTAGACATCTTGGGACAGCTAACAGACCTGCACATAGTTCTAACATAATCCCGTCACATTGATTTTTCTGGAAATCCGGTTAAAGATGATAAAGCAAGTGCGGGTCCTTCATAATAACGTTTAGAAGAAATAACATTTTATCTAAATGCAAACATACCTTTACAGGAACAAACTTTAATATTACATGCACAAACTTTCAATGGCTGCATTCAGTGTTGAGAAGTTTGGCCACACTAACAACTGAATGGAATTGATAATAATTGTTTGCCTTGTTTGTTACCTTCATTTCATTTGAGGGGGGAAAAACCTGCTAGTTTAACAGGGATGACAAAACTTAAGCATTCGCCTGGATTCCCGTAGTCCTTCTTGCTGTGAGGCAGTGGAGCTACCCACCGAGCCCCGGTGCTTCCCGAACTGTTATTATAGTAGTTAAGCATCTTATCAAAGGGTCTCTCACATATAGCCATTATTATTATTATTATTATTATTATATTCCACAGAGAGGTCCATAGTTGAATCCAGTAATCAAAATATTCATTGAAATATTAACAAAAAATATGCATTCCTACAATCCTGAATTGTGCAAGGGCTGATCACCAATGTCATTTGAGTTCTTTTTTAACGATTTGATAAAGTGTACCAAAAGAAAAGCATTTTTAAAGAACATAAACCAAATGCTTTTCAGTGAGTGTAATACGTCCAAGGTTGTTTGATTTAGTTTAAGGTTTTAGAAACTCAGCTGTACGCAAATATTTGGGCACACCAGGTCATGGTAAATGAAAGGACGTTCAACACGACCTTTGCAAGAAATAACCTTAATTATGGCATATTTGAGATCATTTATAGCATATTTATGGCATATGGCATTATATATTCATGGTTTAAAAATAATGCATGCAGGAAGTAAGTTTTGCAGTTGTGTTCAGCTGTTTTCATTTAGAACAGAACAAATGTACTTGTACCATGGATACCCAGGTTTTTTTTTTGCTGAGATTAAAAATCATTAAATCATTCATTACAATTTTTCCAAGCTGCTTTATACAGTCTCCATGATTTGTAGAGCTGAGTATTTAGAGGGTTGCACCACATAACGTTTTTGGTTATGAAACACAACATATCTAAACAAAATATCCTGACTATGCTATTGCATAAAGCCTTAACATTACCGTAACACGACTTTCCGTTACTTTCATTCAACTGTGAGTGCAGGCCAGTGGGGTGTGGGGAGGGGACAGTTATGCTCTGGCATGGCTTTGAGTATGCCCTAGTATTACAATGTATTTACAATATTTACAATTTACAAAGATAATATATCAAGGTTTAATTATGTAGGCAAGACGACTAACTACAACAAAAATTGACTTCTATGGCGGGTGTGTGATGATGTGTTTTAGAAACCACAAGCTGCCACTGCATGTCACATATTTATTTTTATTTTAAGGTTAATTCATGTTATTGGACAAAAACACGCAGTCATATCAGAATATTATGATCACCCCTTGTCTCTGCACTCATTGCCCATTATAACAGCTCTGTTTACAATATAGGAGCATTTTGTAGTTTACAGACTGTAGTCCATCTGTTTCTTTACATACTTTGTACTTTTGGACCCCTACAGGCCCAGCACATATCAGGTCCTATTTGGTGATGTGTTAGTGTGTGCTGGTATGAGTGGATCACACACAGCAGTGCTGCTGGACTGAAAGTAGTCCACCAACCTGACTCTACAAAGTGGACCGAGTCTAAATGTGTCCAATACAGTGGAGTCTGAGCGAAAACTCCAGCAGCACTGCTGTGTCTGATTCACTACTACCAGCACAACACACACTAACAACACATAAGTGCAGAGAACGATCCAGACCCTAAATAGTGCCTGATCTGATTTGAGGGGACTACAAAAGTATGTCATGAAACGGATGGACTACAGCGTTGTATTTACAGAACTAAAATGTGCTCATATAAGGTAAACAGAGCTAATATCATTTACAGTGAGTGTAGGATCATAATATTCTAATACGACCATATATAAAGCATGACGAATTAAAGGAAGGCGCTCGGTCACTCTAAGCTAACAGGGTAGCTCCAGTGTGCCTTTGTATAGATTCCTCAAGCTTCTGATGCAACTGAAGGAAATGTGCGCCATTCTTCCAAAAGGTATGGAAAATGCTATCAAATAATGGCTCAAAATGTTCCACAGCTCTTTAATTCAGTTGACGTTTGCTGACTATAAAGACCAGAGCATATGATTTGCATCATTTGAATACACATCACATCATTATCGGAAATCCCCAAACAACCCGTAGTCTGGTTCTATCTGCATAATTAGCATTTACAGCGCGGCTTGTGGGAACTGAGTAATTGTTCTGCCCTTCAGAGGACAGAAAGTGAGGCTGATGGCCTGTCATTTGTGTCAGGATTTTGCTGCTCATGGGCACAGGGTTGGTGAGGAGCAGACACTGTCATTTGAATAACATCTTATATAAGGCTCCTCACTGCATAACTGCATGTGAACTGAGTCAGAGAACTCCTAGACTGGCTATTTCAGGACTTTGTGCTTTCTCAAAATCGACACTATACGACCAAAAGTCCAAACCAAATCAACCAAATCGATAAACACAAGTATTAGTACGACTTCTGTCCCTCCTTTGCTGCAGCTAAAAGCAAAAGTATTGCTAATGTGGTAAAACTTGAAGTATGTATATATAAGTATATATATTTTACTAAAGTATAACATTACATGGTACTAAATGTACTTTTATTGCGAGTAAGAGGTACATCTTCTTCTCATCTGCAGAAATCATGCATCTTGACATCACCTTCAGCAAACCACAAACAATGAAAAAACCTTTTTAGACAAAAGGAAACAAAGTATGCAAAATGATTTGTATTTTTTGTAAATGCTTCTAAATTGCTCATAACTAGACATGGCAATATTCAATATTGCAGTACATTGTGATATTCAACCTAACAATAATTACTATTTGTAACACTGACACTGCAACTGCATATATATATATCAAATTGCAGCTTCACAAATTACATTGCATATTATTTTCTTTTAAACACACCTTATTCATGGACATGGGAAAACCTCTAGTGTCTAATAAATAATAACAAGTGTTCTGTAAATTTATGCTGACAATTCCAAAGTGTTAAAAAGAATTGCGTGTTATAGTATCAGAGTGTTGCAGCTGCTTTACGTATTACATTTTCCAAAATCATTCCAGAGTCATTATTATGGACGATGCATTCGGTAAGTTTTCAAATCCTTTCACTTTTTTTTTCCACCTTTCCCGCCCTTTAATAAAATTTGATTTTTTAATAAAAATTAATTAAAAAATTAATTTCAGCTAATAAAAAATATTACCCCGTCCATACAAATCCATACCCCTTAGAAATATTTGCAAATTTAGTTAAAAAGAAAACACAAAAGTGTCACATGGACATACTGTAAGTATTCAGACCCTTTGCAGAATGAAGAATGGAAAAAGTCTGGAACAACCAGGACTCTGCCTAGAGCAGCCTGCCCCACCAAACTGAGTAAATGTGGGAGATGGACCTTGGTATAAGACGTGAACAAAAACCCAGTGGTCACTCTGGCTGAGATCCAGATAGTCTGTGTGCAGATTGGCGAAGCCTCCAAAAGGTCAGCCATCGCTGCAGCACTTCACCAATCGGAGCTTTATGGCAGACAGGCCAGACAGAAACCTCTCCCCAGTAAACGACGGTAATTTGATTGCACTTACCTATATTTGACGAAAGTTCCAATCTTATGTCATGTTCCACAGAAATCATGTCTGGGTTATCCTTTTTTGTTCTTGGAAATGGTCCAAAGCTAAATAATATTATTATTCAGAGTTCTCCCTTTAGTTTTAGCAGGGGAGAGTTTGTGTGTCAGCGCGTATACATAAACATGTCACCAAAGCTCAGCACCTGTTAAGTAATTTCATACCATAAACAATGTTCTTGATAACCTCAGCCAATCATACCCAGTCCAGGCAACTTTAATTCCATGCCAGATTTTTAAGCTTGGCACACACATTTCAATATTCAATTCCAGATCTAGAAACTGGATCCAATCAACATAGACATCAACACTATTACAAAACCCTATCTGAATTAAAGAATACAAGTGGAACAACGCCGATACCATCTAATGACTTCAATAATGTCAGATATTTGCATTAAAACATGTGTTAATGAGAGACTCATTAGTCTAATGCAGAATCTCTACACTGATCAACAAGCTACGGCCAGAACTGAACATGGACAAACACAATGGTTCCACATTGGCAAAGAAGGCTGCATACTATCACAAAACATTCTGTATGCAGTACATATACCGAGAGAAGCAGGACTGGACAAGTATGACTTTGGGCTTCAGGATTGGTGGAAGAAACACCAATAACTTTCTATATGCTGATGACAACGCTCATAGTGGGAAGTCTGGAAGACCTTATGGCTCTTATGAAAAAGTGAAGTTGACTTCAGCTCAATATGAAGAAGACTAAATCCATGACGACGTTTTGTCACTGACGGTGAAGATGTGGACATATTGGACAGCTTTTGCCTACACGGTTCAATTGTTAGTCGTGATCCAGCACTCAAGAAATTCGACACAGATTGTCACTTGGCAGGACAAGGATGAAGGAACTTGAAAATATTTTCAAATATAAAGATCTGTGTTTGCAAACAAAGAATTATACATATAGCCGGAATTATTAAAGGTTTTCTCTGCAGTCCTGTATGGTTGCGAAAGTTGGACAATTAACAACCGAGACAGTGGAAATATAGACACCTTTGAGCTTTGATGTTGGACCAGACACAGCAGTGCTGCTGGAGTTTGTAAACACCTCAGTGTCACTGCTGGACAGAAAATATTCCACCGGAAGAAAAAATGTCCAGCCACCAGCATCCTGTAGGCATCATACTCTCCTCTGAGTACTGATGAAGGATTAATGAGTAACCAACAAAACTGTGCAGCAAGGTGGATGTGTTTAATAAAGTTCCCAGTAAGTGAACATAGCGTTTAACACTCCAGCAGCACTGCTGTGTCCAGCACAATACCAACTAACACATCAGTGTCACTGCAGTGCTTAGAATGATCTACCACCCAAATAGTACCTGATCTGTGCAGCTCCTGACCATTAGAGAACAGAATGAAGTGGACTAATAGAGTATGTAGAGAAACAGATGGACTACAGGGGCTGTACTTGTAGAACTACAAATTGCTCTTACTGTATGTGGTAACTGGAACTGATAAATAGTGCATAAACAAGAAGGTGTACCTAATAAAGAGATCAGTGAGAATATCTACTTTGCTTTGCAAAAAAACACGACAATTTCCCAATAATTTGTAACAAATGCAACAACGGTTCCTAAACTTTGTTTGTAATCTTTTATCAGGACAACGTTCGTTCACACCAAACACCAGAAGACAAAATTCTAGAATAAACCAGTACTGCCTTATTTGTTTGAATAAAGGAAGCCAGAAGTGAACATGGTTACACTAAACAATCACAAGTATGTCTAAACATGTCACCAAAACACAAAATAGTTTCATACCATAAGCAGAGCTCTTGGTAACTTTAGCCAAACTTAGCCACCCACATAGTCCAGTCCCCTATAATTCCACACCAAATTCCTAGCCAAAACTGCTGCCCTCAAGGTTATGCACATGGGTGGTTTCATGATGAGAAAGGATAGTTCCTTTGTTTATATGGTACAGCTTTGAGGTAAGGGAAGTGATAATGTACAGTTGATTAGTAGTTCTAATCGGGGGTCCTGGTTCTCGGTTATATCACCAGCAATTCACATGCAGTGTTTGACAAATTATCAGATTATTATAATAATTATCAGTATTATCAGTTTCTTATTGAATTTGACCCTCTAAACTTTCACAACCATTTTAAACAGGAGAAGATTAAATATAAGCAATATTACTGGCTATCGAAGAATGCTGACTAGCTAATTATGCTAATTATGCCATGTCTTTAGAGCCCTGTAATCCGTACTGATGTGTATACTTGTTCTCTTGCTTAGTCCCATTGCTTAATAAACTTTAATAGTTTTGTTGATCCTTTGTTTAGCCACCCAACCCTTGGCTAACAAAATACTGGGCCGAAGCAATGGGTTCTCACATGAGAAATATCAGGCACTGATCACGCTTAATGGCGTCTGACTAGTCCTTAAGCCCATTGCCCATCTATGCAGTGCAATGCAAATGTTTCCACACTGTCTCAGCATGGGTGGAGTAAAAACTTGCTCCATCACTTCTTTATATCCATCTTTGCTACAGTGCTGTAGTTCAAATTGAGATCTAATGGAGCCTATTCTGGGGCAGAGACTGATTAGTTTCCTGAATAATACTGGAAAAGGGCATGGCGAAGACAGGCTAAATGCTGATCGAAGTGCTGAGCATTGCTGCGGTGCGCCAACGGGTTGTTTGTGTGGTCCCAGGCTCGAATTTCAAACCAGACCAGCTGCTACACAACAAGACTCCACCACATGCTGATTGAAAACAGGCTTTTGATCAAGTTTGTTCTGAATACAAGACTTGGTCGGAAACAATAACTTTTCACAAATAAATCCACCCCAAATACCTCCAATATTAAATGTACTAAATACTGATCTTCGAGAACAAATTTATTTCCATTAATCACCATGCACAGCCAAACACTGCAAAATTCCTACAATAACAAATTATACTCAATATAACTTTAGAATAATACTTAATACAACTAGACGATCCTCTAGCTTTTTTCACTTCTACCTACATCCTGCAGTTCAGTTTTATTCACTGGGTAATTATGAAAGGCCTTTGTTGTTTGGTGTGGGACAACACTAAACATATAGCACTTTAATACTATTTACAGTAGTCAGTCTACAGCTTGTATAACAGTTTAAAATAGTCTGTGCCGTCAATATAATCCAACATACAGCCATTAATGTCTAAACTGCTAGCAACAAAAATGAGTAAATAAGTGGAAATGGCCAAATTGTGCCCAAAGTGTCAATATTTTTTGTGGCCACCATCACTTTCCATTATTAGAACTGTACAGGAGGACCTGAGCTTGGAACACAGTCTCAAAGATGACATTTTTAACCTCCCATCATGACTTCAAATCCTGCAGGGCACGCAAGGTCCTCCTGCTCAAGCCCAAGCCAAGTCCAGGTCCATTTGAAGTTCACCAAGGTCATCTGCATGATCAAGAGGAGGCGTGGGAGAAGGTCATGTGATCAGATGAGACCAAAATAGAGCTTTTTGGTATGAACTCCACTCACCCCAAAAACACTGTCCTAATTGTTAAGCTTGGGGGACATAACATGATTTAAAGCAAAGGGGACAGGAGGACTACACCATATTGAAGGGCGGATGGATAGGGACATGTATCGCAAGATTTTGGCCAAAAACCTCAGTAGGAGTATTGAAGATGGGTTGTGGTTGTGTCTTCCAGCATGACAATGACCTGAAACACAAAACCAAGGAGACTAAGGAGTGGCTCCATTTCAAGCATTTCAAGGTCCTGGAGTGGCCTAACCAGTCTACAGACCTGAACCCAATAAAACATTTTTGGTGGGAGCTGAAACTTAATGTTGCCCAAAAACAGCCCTGGAACATAAAAGATCTGGAGAAGGTCTGTATGGAGAAGTGGGTTAAACTCATGGTCAAGAACTACACCAAACGTCTGACCTCTGTAATTGCAAACAAAAGTTTCTGCACCAAATATTTTTCTATTGTGTTAAATACATATTTTATGCAATAAAAGGCAAATTAATTAATGTAATTTTCTGGAAAAGTTGTGTATCAAATACTTATTTTCCTCACTATGTATATACTTTTAAAGACTATGTATATATATATATATATATATATATAGATAGATAGATAGATAGATAGATAGATAGATAGATAGAGAGAGAGAGAGA
>JAUZST010010694.1:0-12285 GCA_034779995.1 Parotocinclus haroldoi | reverse complement strand
CCCCCCCCCCCCCCCCCCCCCCCCCCCCCCCCCCCCCCCCCCCCCCCCCCCCCCCCCCCCCCCCCCCCCCCCCGCTGGCCGGGGTATGATCCCAGACATCCACCCTTTTCATTTCAGAGGATCCCGCCGTGTTGGTGGAAACCACATGCAGCTTCCCTATCAAAGGGATTTGATACAGCTCGTGCATATGAACTGACACCATTAAAGGACCCAGTGGTATCAGCGGGGAGCAGGAAGAGGATTGGCTAACAAAAGGAAGATAAGACGGGGTGGGGGGTTGGGGGGGGGTAGGGATGTCGTAAATCCTGCCTGATTTCAGTTCTTCGGTCCTTGTCGTCCTGAAATGGAAAGACACCACTGATAAAGTCTGCCCCAAAGACCAGGGGCATCGATGAGTACTACGATGAGTATTACGTTCTCCACACTCTCCACTAGAACCACCCACAAGAACACTCCCAAATGTGCTTGAATTGGGGACACCCCCATCAGTCGCGAGTTCGGAAAATGAGTGCTTATTGAGATCCAGCCTCAATAGAGGCTCCTCTAAGAATGAGGTAAAGGAGCAGTATGGAGCTGTTACCCGTGCTAAAATTACAACAAAGCATAGAACGGAGTAACTTTTAATAGTATTCGAAGACTGTGCAGAAGTATTTTAGATACAAAGTGGATCAGCCAATCAGAATTTAGAACCAACACCATGGATATTGTCTCGCAGTGTCTTCAGACTTCCTACAAATACCGAAGACGCTTCCAAACTTCAAATCTTCTCTATTCCCATGAAGGAATCCAGATCCGCCTGGTCCCTGTAGGTCTGAGGCCTGAGAGGCTTAGGTTAAGCAGATCAGGAGAAACTTGCTTAACAAAAGGTTTGTTTGCTGCTCAGAGATTTAGGAGGCCAGAGGATAGAACTGATGCGGCTGTATGGAGAAAAGCTTGTCAGTGCTGCCTAAAGGATGAACCAATGCAGTGGATAACGCAGAGCCTTGCTAAGGCGGCCGAGAAGGTCAAACCGGGTGCTCAGAGCCATATAAACTGGTTTCGCTGGTCCTGAATGTAAATCTGACAGGTTCGGGAGTCAGATAGTGAGAAATGCTCATTCACATATCACTGTGATGTAAAATGTGTGTGTGTGTGTGTGGGGGGTGGGGGGGGGGGTGGGGGGGTGTGCTGGGGGTTGAAGTCATTTATTGTCAGGGCTGAGAGTGATGGGGAAGTGGTGGGACTTGAAAATGTCCTGTGTCGTTGAAAAGCGGCCCCACCCAGCAAGTGGGACAAGGGAGGCGCATGCATATCAATAGAGGGTGATCATCACTACCAATTACTACACAACTATGCAACTATCTAGTTTTGAGCAGGAAGAGGGATGTTTATCCCCAGTACCAGTGGGGATTGGAGCACTTTGTAAACGGAGCCCTTCACGGAAAACGCGCAAGGTCGTAAGACTTGGCGCATACGATCACATTCAAGTTAAATATTTAGTCCACGGAAAGAAAGAAAGAAAGAAAGAAAAGGGGCACTACTGCGCGTTTTAACGATCCAATGAGACTTTGCAAAAACACTGTAACTATAAACCAGTTTGAACCCCAACTCCTTTTATGTTTTATTTTTTCCCCATTCTAAGTTCCTCAATCCGTCCGTGATCCGGCTCGAGTCCTGACGGCACCATCCTGCCGGGTTGGTTGCCACACGGGCAATGCCTGGCACTATTTGGCTGTGCCTGGTGATGGGAAGGCTGGATGGGTAACGTTCCCTGGTACCAGCAGCCCCTGCCCAGCCCTGTGATGGACCGGACGCTGATTCATTGCTCAGCATGCATGCATGCTCACCAGTGCCCTGTGAATCCCGCAGCGCCCCAGACCCTGACCAGGCTAAGCCGGGTTATCTAGATATGTGATAAACATGTTTTTTTTAAACATGTTTGCATTATGTAAGCGTGTGTGAAGTCTGTATGTCGTCCCCGTGTCTGCGCGGGTTTACTCCGGGTACTCCGGTTTCCTCCCACAGTCCAAAGACTCCTCTAAAGTGGCCCTTAGTGTGGGACTATATGTGTGTGTGCCCGCCCTATGATGGATTGGCGCCCCGTCTAGGGTTGCCCCTGCCCTTGTGCCCAGAGATGCCGGGTGGGCACCGGCTGGCCCACGACCCCGTATGGATTAAGCGGAAGATAATGGATGAACGGACTTACTTATATAGGAAACTGAATTATGACAAAAAAGATACAAACTCGTGCAAATGTTTTGGCACCCACACTCCGATTGCATGTCACACATTTAACAACCGACTCCCTTTCCTGGGCACAAACGTCATCATGGGGTATTTCTGTCATGCAGAGGTGGCATCGGCGTTGCCACCTTCGGGATCTTAATTGATTTGTTAAAGGCCCATTCATATTCTCCCAATACGAGCAATCCTGCTACATTAACGCTGCCGTGCAAATGAGGTCGTTTTTGCTTCAAAATCTGTCCTGGTTGATATTTTGGAAATCTGAACCTACCGGGTTCCTGCAGTTATTGAACATCAGAAGCGCTCCGATTGTTAATAAACAATCTAAATTCCGCTACCGTCTTCCAGCCTCACCAGCGTCTCCCCGTCCTTTTAAGGTACAAATCCTTTTTAAGAACGCATCCCTTTCTGTATCAAAGAGCTGGATTTAAGGAACGTGTTAAAATTTTCCAACCAATTTTGTGATTTATTTTATTATTTTTTTGGAAGGAAAATCGATCGTGAGCTGTTTCAGAGCCGGCTGGGATCTCGGTACGACTCGCAGCTCAGCATGGATTTCTGAGATCAATATCACGCACAGGGGACTCGTGTTGCTTTTGCAATCATTTGTTCTGAAACGGAATTTTTGTAGGGCCAGACCAGTTTGTGTAGTACATCATTAGAGATCTTATGAGTCCATATGTGAGGCATAAGACACAAGATTTATTGACTCGTGACCTCAAAAACGGAAAAAAACCCCCCTCGAAATATAGCATTTTGTATCGCAATGTAATTTTAATAAACACGCGAGAGAAAATGTGATCTTGGAAGTTAAGGTACTGGAGTTAAGGTATGGACCAGAAGGCCCGGGGTTCAAATCCCACCTCTGCCAAGCTGCCACAGTCGGGCCCTTGAGCAAGTCCCTAAACCCACACTTGCTTATTGTAAGACTGTATGAGTTGGATGTCACTCTGGATAAGGGTGTCTTGAGGGGTGAACGCCATAAATGTAAATTAGCCTTTCATTTAGGAATCGTGAGTAGAAATTATTCACCATGGTCGCTAATTTCTTACCTCTGCAGACCCCACTAGCCTTGTTGTTCAGGAGACCAAGTTGGCTGGTCGTACTGGTTTTATCCCTTAATGTGGCTCAGGATTTGACCCCTGTAAATGTATTTAACCCTCATCAGACATGCCGACTATGAGAACCTACTGTTTACTGACCTTCTAACATATAGACTAGCTTGATCATTAATGCTATGTTGCTTGGTCTGTGCGTAGTTTTGGCTGATCGGTCTATACGGTACTGTTCAAAAGTCTTTGGTCACCGTTAGACCAGAAATAAGGGTTATGAGCAATGGCTGAATGACCACAAATAACTCGGATTAGAATGCAGAGTTAGAATAAAAGTTTGAGCCAAAAAAACAGATAGATTTCTAGTAAGTATAGTAAGTCTTTGCTCAGACGATTGCTGACACTGTTGGGCCCTTGATCGAGGCCCTAAATCCAGAGTTGCTCAGACTATGTCTTTTAAGACCGATTCGTTGAAAGTCTACCCGATATTAAACGTCTATAATCTATAGCGTGTGATGAAACCGTGCACATCAGTCCGAGCGAAACCCCGCCCCCGTTAGACCCGGAGACGACGAACTTAATAAGACGGAACAGTTTTATTGCTGCAGTAACAGAGATACAGTACATCCCTTAAAAATCTCCATCGGGTCAGCTCTGCAGGTCGGACTGGCCGCTGTGATTGATTGGCTACAGTAATTGTTTGCGTAAGATAAGGGAGAAACGGCGGAAAGGTCAACAATCCCGGGTTATCTCCGCGTTATCGCCCTCTCTCCCCAAATCAAGAAGGATGGCAAACAAACAGTCGCGGCTGCAGATAAAGACGGGATTCGGGGCGTACTTGCCGGCAGTTTAACGCGCGCGCCGGGCCGCCGCATTAAGATGCGCGCCGATGCGCGCGAGCGCAATATATTTTCGATATAAAACCTTCGAACAGGAGTCCTTCACACTAAAACAGTTGCAGTAACACAGCTAGACACTTCCACTGGAAGAAAAATTATTCAGTGCTCGCAATAAATGCTGCCTTCAACGAAAATATATACATTTATAAATCTGCTCCATCGTCCTTCAGAGGTTTCCTCTGTGGATCCCGAACGAAACAACAAAAGCGCCTCCCCTTCAAAGCACATATAAAAGTAGCGACGCCACACACAGGAGGCTCCTGCTCAAGTCTGTTCTTTCGGAGTATGATCGAAACCAGCGCACTTCCTGAGAGTCGTCTGCAAAGCAAAGAGACAGAGAGAAATACACAATGACTGCACGCACACCCATACCGAGCATTTGAGATGGGGGGGGGCTGGGGAAATGGGACCATTAACGCATGCTCAGACCTAAACAACGAGCCCCCGCTGACTAATCCTTTCTGGGTGCTCTGGAATTAAGCGCCAGCCAGCTGGGATTCGCAACCCTATTTGGTCAGTGAATGAGGTGTGACGGCCTCTCCTCGGCCTATTTCTGCTCCAGACAATCGGCGATAAAGCCCCTTTCAGGCTCCCGAGGACCACGCTCCGCTTATCGCGATATTAGCGCGGAGATAAACGGCCGCCGCTGCCGATTTTAAACGGGCCAATACGCAGCCGGGCTCAAAAGCCCGCCGCAAAAACGGGAATCGCCGCAGTGCGGTCGGGTTTCTGCCAATTCCACATCATTTAAATGCCTCCCGGGTCCTACGGTGCGGCTTGTGATGATCCGTCGTGCATACAGTTTGCACTCTGGCATCGGTACAGCATCGGGTTTGTCCTCTGACGTGGAGCTCCTGCAGTTTTACCCCTTTTGTATAGAACTCTGTGTGTGTGTGTGTGTGTGTGTGTTTATGTAATAGGCCTTAGTTCGGCACCACAATAGTCTGGAAGGGTGCGCAAACTTTTGCACACGGCACATGATGTTTCATCAGAGGGAGCCCTAACCTTTTGCACAACATGGTAATTATAGCTGCTCATTTTGGAGTTAAACGTCTAGCTCTTTAATGAAACTTTTATGTAGTTTTAATAAAAAGTGTGGAAGAACTTAATTATTGGAAACACCCCCCCCCCCCCGCCACTTCCCCCCAGGGTGCCCAACGTCTCCTAATGACCAACTGACGGGCGGGACCCGGGCATGGTGGGACTGGCTTCTGTTCATGAAGTCCAGCAGAGTGATGCGGAGTGTGTCAGGGTGACACAGCGGCCTTCCAGACTGGCCTCAGTCACGGGCCCATGGGCAAAGGGCACCCTGGTACTGTAACAGTGACCACTACCCACCCCAACAGGCTCCTTTGGAGGTACTTTGGCACCCGAACCGGGCCAGCGCCCTAAACGTACGTACCACAATCGCGGTGGAAGACTCGAGGGAAGCAGTGCAGCACTCCGTATCCGCACCTACAATACGAACATCCTTTCTGAACCCACTCTCCGTGAGGTATCACCCCGCAGTTCCTGCAGACACCAGAGCAACCGTTTGTCACAGCTCAGGGATGATCTCCCAGGGATGATCACTCCAGCCTGCCTCCTTTCCTTACCTGATGCGCTCGTCGTACTCGCAGCTCCGGCCGGTGAAGTGCTTGGGACAGGCGCAGAAACTGCCCAGGATGCAGGTTCCCCCGTTCTTGCAGCAGTTACGACTCTGTGCAGCGCCTGCAATAAAACCAGAACGTGATCGGCTGCATTAAACCCATTTTAGATTCGACTCATACTTTTAGATATTATATATCGTTCCTCAGACGTGTCTAAATATTTTCATAAGCTCCAAGCGTGTGCTCGTATGGGCCCGATATCATGTAAATTAGCACATGTGCGTATATATGGATCGCCCGGAGCCCCCGACCGGCCTTACTGTCCTAAGACGGCCAACCACGTGACTCCAGACCCGGTCACCACTGGGGCTGCGGGCCCCAATAGGGCTGGCCTAATGCATTGGACAAACGAACCACCCACATTATCAATACCTGCTTGCTCCTACTGAGGGTCTGCAGAGGGCAAAGGGAGGGCGGCTTAAAGTAGAGTACCTGGAGGAAACCCATACAGGCCTGGGAAGCCATCTCCAGGCTCTGCGTCCAGACCCGAACAGCGACCCGCTGAGCCCTACAATGAAAACCCTCCCCCCCCCGTCTCTTCTACGTCCGTCACTGATAAATCCAACCCCCGACCGTGCGTCCGTACACAACCAACATCACTTACTTCCAGTCAGACCTATGAAGGGCAAGACCGCCCCCGAGTCTCGATGCTGACGGTTCGCAGATGGCGCGTTCATCTGGTTGAACTGATTCAGCAGTTCGCTGTGCTGGTCACGCTTCCCCGACACCCGAGGGCTCTCGCATTCCTCACCGTCACAACCTCGAGGAGAGAAGAACAAGCTCGGATTAAAAGTCCACCGCTGTAGGCACGGGAATAGATATTATCGGAAAGGAGAGGCGGAACTAAAATTACCGGATGCGAGCATGATCGTCTGGTAGGCAACCACAGTAGAGAGCAGGAGTCTGGAGAAACACAGAAAGCAGGTCAAGTCCTGGATCCAGCAACACAGAACAGCTAAAAGAGCATACTACCCTACTGGTTAGTATGCTTAAATGCTATCAAAGCCTAGATGCAGCAAGACAGGACTATAGAATATGCCAAATAACAGGGTAACGTAACAGGTCTGCATTTTAAAAGCATACTTTTATACTACATAGTATGCTCTCGTATGCGTAGACAGCGCACCTCCATACTAAACAGTACATCAAAGCGGTGCTGTCTGCATGGGTCAATTCAACAAGACCCAAAAGAGCGTACTACCCTACTGATTAGTATGCTTAAAGAGTAAGCAGAATATACGAAGTAACAGGGTAACATAACGACATACTTTCATACTACATAGTATTCCCTCATATGCGCCACACAGCACACTTCCATACTAAATAGTAGGCCACACCAGTGTTGCCTGAAAGACTCAAAAGCGCATACTACCCTATTGATTAGTATGCTTAATTAGTGCGTACACTATAAAACCCCCGTTACAAATGCACCGTACGACACTAAAGAACATACCAAACTATTCAACTATGCTAAAACAGTTCATACTACGACGAAGTTCCTTAAATAACGGGTCAACTCGGTCTTGGTCTCGCCCCTAAACGTTCCATATTGTATTCTGTTCTTTCATTCTACCGTCTATGAGCACATTAAAGTAGTATATTCTTACAATAAAACGTATGCCAGTAAGTAGTAATAAAAACCAGAAAACCAGCATACTGCCATACTAGAAAGAAAGCCTAAAAGTAGAAATGAATGTGTGCTATGAAACCTGTATTACTCTTATAAACGTATACTATTAAATTAGTCCTAAACAATGCTACATTAATACTAAATCCCACACTAAACAGTACGAATTGAATAACGTAGTAAATAAACGAGCAAAGCGTTACCTGATCAGTGAAGAACACATTCTGCTCTCCGACTTCCCAAAGCCACACAAAAGCCCCAGCGGCTTCTCCAAATCAATCCGAACCTCCGTCCTTCGTTAAAGGGTCTAAAATAAAGCAAAAGATCGACTTTGCAGCTCGGTTTATCAGCCATGCATGACCGAGTCCTGAAGTCTTAACTAAAGCACCAATACAGCTACAGCCGCCTTCCTCACTCCTGATTGGCCCATTAAGACCTGCCCAACAGCGCGCGCTCTCTTAAATCCACATGACCGTGCAGTTTACACCTGGAGGTCCCGCCCCCTCCGGTGCATAGTCATTTATGAGAGACACATTATCATACATGTGGCCATTTGTAAACCCTCAGTTCCGCCCCGTAAGGTCAACCTGCATCTCTAAACACCGTGCAGCGTTGATTAAATAACCGTAATAGCGTCGTATCTCCATTACTGCCGATCTTTATAGCTTGTTTTATTGCTGAGTTCGGAGAACTTCCAAAACAGTGGCGGTGCCTGAACGTACACAAGGGGGCACCCCCGGTCTTGCTCGACAAACGTTACCTCGCTAGAGGTGAGATACGAACCAGTACCAATGAGATCCCCCGTCCTGCCCAACGAAACTGGCAACCCTTGCACCTTAAAACTTAAAAAAAAAAAAAAACAAGCAAGATTGCGGTAACTCCCGCCATCATTTAGTCATTAGGAGACGATGCGCCTCCAATAACTTCCCGCTGAGGACTCATGATCTTACATCTATTTATTTAATTTACATTTTATTATGAATTAAAATCGTATTATTTACCCAATTTTACTATTACTAGTTTCATTATTAAACTAACTTAATTATTATAATTAATATCTAGGCCACCCATGGAGGACGGGTCCCCATGAGTCTTGGTTTTCCCAAGGTTTCTTCTCTTAACATTCAGCGAGATTTTCCTTGCCACTCTCACCCTAGGCTCGCTCAGTTTGAGCGCAAGGGCAGGAACAACCCCAGACGAGGTGCCAGTCCATCGTACGGCAAACACACCCAGTCACACGCGAAGGGCCACTTTAGAGACACCAATTAACCTAACACGCGTCTTTGGACTGTGGGAGGAAACCGGAGTACCCGGAGTAAACCCACACAGACACGGGGAGGACATGCAGACCCCACACAGAAAGGACCCTTGGATCGAACCCGTGGGACCTTCTTGCTGTGATTCCTGATCAAACATCTACAGACTGTAGAACTTTGCATCTCGGTGAAGCTGCCGCATGCTTTTATTGCTCAAGCGTAAGGGGAGGCCACACAGAATATTTACCACTGTAGTTGATATAAGCTGCATTTTTCTGTTTTTTTTTATTTTATTTAATTTATAAATACTGCATAGAAACTTCTGGTTCTAAAAAGGAGACTGGGAAATAATATATGATCGTTGCACCATTGCATATCTAATCTAATGGTGACCTACGACTTATGCCCAGAGGATTCCAGTTTAAATGATCATGGAAATTAGGTGGCAAAACGTTGGTACTCCAAAAACTATAAGTGACTTGTGTGTTTTCTCAACTTATCTTCAAATCACTCCGTTTAATCAGAAATGGAAAAACATTGCCTTGCTTTTACAGTAGTTTCTATACACAAACTCTAAGTGTATGCTGTGTTAGTTCTAGCCTCTTGAAAGGGGCAGAGCGACGCTCGGCAAACGGCTCATAAATCACTGGGAGAAAGTTCTTGGTGAGAGGCCAGGCTGGGATTACAGTGTCCAGATATCTGCTTTTTCAACAGAGCCAGACCAGAGTGCATGTCTATCTCTTGGTTGGCCCTTGGGGACAGAAGTAGCTTGCTGGGTAAAATGAAGAGCTTTTTCTTTGGTGTTTCAGCCCTGGCCTATGAGTGATATCAGGGCCATATCAGGTTTCAGACGGAACAGGAAATACAATATCCATGAAAGGACTAAGTGCAGTTGGCTTAATATCTTTCATCCTCGAGCTTCCAAAACAGCCATGAGAGACACGAGCACTGTATGTACTGTAGCCGTCTGACTGTCCGGCCCTGAAAACCCGACGAGCGGCGTCCTTCGGATTGATGAAGCGTTGCTTCCCCTGACCTTTTCAACCTGTAACTTCAGCCTACCAGCAGCTGTGCACCCGTATCCAGATCTATCACCCTCCTTCCTCCTGCCTTTCCTCTCTCCCCTCTTTCTTGCTCGAACGTCTCCACATCCTGCCCTGGCCTCTGTGAGAGACAGCGTGACAAAGTGAGTCCCTCCAGCTGGGGGTAGTGGGCCAAAGTGGGGAGATGTCTGCCCGAGAACGGCATAACACAGATATCGATTTGAAGGCCATGCAGCCCTGAGAAGTTTACTGCTGCAACCTGAGCCACGTTGGCCGTGATAATGGGCCCCGTTCCCTCAGGAAATACCTGCCCTGTGACAGAGAAACACAGAAGCCAGAGAGGGTGGAACAGAATGGCTATTGTTCTCGTGGCCAAAGTTCAGAAAGCCGGAGTGACAACCAAAAACAGTCTGTGCTCCTGGAGAACCACACTAGCCCGTGAAGCTCAAGACGACCCGCCCTGCTCAATCAAGATGCAAAGATAGGTAACAGTGCAGCCTTTCATGGTTTACAAGCAACGAAAAATGGTGAAAACACAATCAAATGTGTACGTGCATGCCTTAGGTAATCTTTAAATGAGATATACCACAGATCCGAGACGGCAGTTTGACTGGATAAGAGACGTTCTAGAAGTGACAGTGTTGCACAATAAAGGCACTCTGACTGCCACATATGCACGTAACCTAGCAACATATCCATAACAAAGCTTGTTAAACAAGTGAAAGAAATATTATAATGAGTTTACAAACTCTACTGTCCATACTGATCTACTTAAAACATTTATTTCATATTTTAGTTATGAGAATACCGTCCAACCTGGAAACTCTGCACTCAAGGGAAGAAACAATCCAAGTGCCAATCCATCGTAGGGAGCACACACACACACACACACACACACACAGTCACGCACACACAGTCACGCACGAAGGGTCACTTTAGAGACCAATGAACCTAACACGCATGTCTTTGGGCTGTGAGAGGAAATCGGGGTACCAGGAGTAAACCCCCGCAGACACGGGGAGGCCATCCAGACTCCACACAGAAAGGACCCAGGCCGCTCTACAATGGGATCGAACCCGGGACCTTGTGGCTGTGAGGTGGTGGTGCTACCCGCCGTGCTGCCCACGATGAGAATACGTTCCGATAAATCCACCGTAAGCTACATTTCTAGTAAACCAAGGAGTACCTGGTTAAAATACCGCTGTTGAGTAAGCTTTTACAGAATAAGACAAAGAAATTAAGAGTATAGAGAAAGCTGTAGTAAACTTGTAATTCATTGCAAGTGCGTATAAACACAAACATCTAAAATAAAGCCATGAAATGTAGAACTGTTGGCAAATTACTGTGCTCTAAGAGTAAAAGAAGAACAGTATTACGGTCAATCTGTTTCGTGTTACATCACATCACCATGTTCTTGATTACGTTCCTAAAACCCGAGTGCCCTGTCGTTTCTCACATAAGTAACCAATCACTTATAATCACCAACCGTTTCTGATGATCCAAACTGGGCCAGAGCAGAACATTCATCTGACATCTCATTCGGAGCCTGGACGTCCAGACTTGATTTGCTCACGTGGAACGTAAGGCCAAGCGCTCGGTGGGTAACAACGAAAGAAAGCCGGCTCAAAGCCGGTTAAATCTTGCACACAGATTTGTCACAGGTGATGCAGACATCTTACTAATGAGCTCCTTGTTTTTGACTCCAGGCTAATCTCTAGGACTGATGGACGCCTTGGTGATGGGTTGTGGGAGATGAACAGACCTATTAGAGATAATGACAGATTTTGATGTTCACACCAAATGATCCTGATAACTAGAAGATGAGCAGAAAGGAGGAAAAGACTAAGAGTCAACAATAGTGTCGTAGTCAAGACGAGACTAAAAGCAGATCACACTTATTTAAGAGAAAATGGGGGGGAATGCACTGCTCACATAAATTGGGGGATATTTCGTTTTTTGAACACAAATGAGATTTAAACTCAATTATTGAGTAACAAGTGATATTCATGGGGGTGAACAGGAGCATGTCAAACTGGACCAGAGTGCCCCCTCATTGACTGTTCAGTAGGGTGTATGGTCACCCAAGAGTGTCAGCGATGGGGCATGGACAGGATCAGATTGTCCTTCAGTTCTTGTGGGATCTTCTTCGTAATTATTTTGAAATATCCCTTAATTTTTGTGAGCTTTTTCGAAGCAAATGATATACCCAGCAACATTAATTCTACACATTTTAGTATTAAAGGTGAACACTAAATAATAATAATAATAATAATAATAATAGTTCTAGCCTTTGCAGACATTGCCCTTTCAGAAAGGACTGATTTAATGTGTTATAAAACAAGAAAAAAGTTCTGTTTATAATTAACATAACCTCAAACACATGCTTTGGACTCGACTGGTCGCAACAACAATTTTCGAGTCACCTAACCCCTAACAATAACCCTAACTCTAATCCTAAACCCTAACAATAACCCTAACTCTAATCCTAAACCCTAACAATAACCCTAACTCTAATCCTAAACCCTAACAATAACCC
>JAUZST010010693.1:0-12285 GCA_034779995.1 Parotocinclus haroldoi | reverse complement strand
AGAGAGAGAGAGAGAGAGAGAGATAGCATTCAGTACATCCTAACAGTGCATAATGACATATAGCTAAATAAATATTGCGCTTTATGAAACAAGACTTTGACCAAAATTGACGATGACTTTAGTCACACAGTTGTTAGATACTTTGCACACAGTGTTTTATTTTAAACAGTAGCAATCATTAAAGCACATTCTAAAAAACATTTAGTACAATTCTGTACAACACAGTTATACCTTTTTTTCTGGCCTTTCAAGAGTGTAATTCTCTTTTCTGTCAGCAGGTGTCACATGGGTTCAGGGAGACTAGTTTTCTGTCATTCAGATTTATACAACACAGGTTTTTATTTCCTACTATAATTATTAAGACCTCAGCCATTATAATGAACTGACGTTGATCTAATGGGCGTTAATTAGCGCATACCTGTTAATAAACAAATTTACACTCCAAGCATAAATTTGCTAATTCAGTGTTGTTCCACTCAATGAAACTTCAAACAGCTGACAAGAAATGAATTGTTTGTTTGTCGATAAAAGTCAGATGCATCCTCGTATTGGGCCAATTCAGAGTGACCAACAGACCTAATGCATGTGATTGGAATGTGGGGGAAATGGGAGTAAACCCCCAAACACAAAGAGGACATGTAAACTTCACTCCTTGCGCCATGTTGCCACATCTTGAGTAGTTGCAAATTTAGGTCAATAGGTTTTCCTAGTTAGTTTGTGTTTATTGAGAGACCGAATATTCTCTATAAGGTTATAATCTGGACAAAACGTGAGCCTGACAGACTGTGGCTAAGCTTTTAAGAATGGAAACAGGGTGCAAGATATTTTGAACGATTTTGTATCGATATCAAAATGTAAATTTTTCATGGCTTTTCATTGGCATTCATCTTTATTTTTACTTTCTGACAATGATTTGTTTCAACTGCTTTTTTTGCCTGATCAGTCGGTTGGTTGGTCTGTCTGTTTCTTTCTTTCTTTTTGTTACAATGAACACATAGAGCTGCAAAATCAGATCTAAAGCTGTTGTCACAAAAATATACCAAAAATAAATTCATTTAATGCTTTACTTCACTAATAAAGTTAGTAAAAATTAGCTTTTTTTCGTTATTAACTGTCATCCTATCAGCTATGCTTTGATTGAAGCACTGAGAATGGGATATACCATTAACACAATATAACAATGAGAGTTATATATCTTTGCACACTCATTGGACACAGACATGGGACACACTCAGACATGGGAAGTGGACGTTCCCAACGAGACTCATCCTCGCTACGCGGTCTCTTTTTTTATATTTATGCTCTACGTGGTGTAGAATCAAAAATCGTGTACGTGTGTGTGTTTGTGTTTAGGAAAAAGCATATTTAAACATGCTAGAGACAGTATAGAGTAAATAAATCTGACAGCCAGAGGTGTCACCGTCCACTTAATGAATACTTTCATTACAGTATTTGAAATCTCTGGCTTTTTTTGCTGCATTGCGGATAAAAGTAGTCGCCTCTGAGCTTCGGTTCTCACACATTACATGCTAGTGAGTTGGTGAATGAAGGGAGAACAGGGAGAGAAAGTGTACGCTGACAGAATGAGAGGAAAGAAGTAGATAATAGGGCAAGAAAACATCTCTAAAAGCCTGTTCTTATCACGCTCCGAAAAGCAAGTAAAAAAAAAAAGCCACACCATGATAAGACCGTCTGCTGTTTCCCACCCCAGTAACTAAACTTTATGGGTCAGACAAAGCAGAAGAAATTGGAAAGCAAAAAAAATAAAAAATATTAACAAATTTAAAAACACATAGCAAAGGGTTTTTTTTTTCTTTTGCAGAAACGTTCTTCTGTCTCATCAAAGCACACAGTGCCTGTAATGTGCTCCAAACTGAGTTTGTCATGCAAAACATTGTATCATTTTGATAACCTGCTAAAAAAGAGAACTCAGCATCGTTCATCATGCCAGCACTCATTTTTAGTGTGTGTGTACTATATGGTACAAACACACACAAGTACACAAACAGTACTTAGTACTAGATAGATACATGTTAACACTGAGTACCAAGTACAACCGAAAGTCCATGTGTGTAGAAATAAATGAATGGATAAACAGTCTTATCAAAAAATATCAAATAAATATAATAAATAAACAAATCATGACTTTACAATGAACATATAAAGTGTATACATAACAAATACACATGAGTAAGTAAAATAATTTGCAGGCCAATACCTTAAATAGTTTATTTAACACAAATAAGAATGTGACCTCAGAAACAAATGTATAACGTATAATTCTTTTTGAACTTAAACGAATACAGTTCTATGCAATAAACAAAACACATACCTAATAAACTTTCCATAAGGTAAATTAACAATAACATATATAAATAACCGAAGTAAATTGTAAGCACAATAAATACCATTAAATGAATAAACAGAAATCAGAAATCATAAGTAAATAAACTTAAAACATCAATAATAAATTAGGTGAAATACAATAAATAAATGAATAAACGAATAAAACGTTTTAAGATCAGCAAAAGCCATAATTCGCAAACTTCCATTAATATAAATAAATAATAACAAATATAAATATTTGAGAAGTAAGTCAAATAACTAAATTGCAAAAATATATGAACAAAAAAAGGATTTTAAATAAATAAAAGAGTAAATAGTGATAAAAAATACCTCAATAATAAACCAATAATAACAAATAACCAACAAATAACTCTAACAATACACAAATATATAAATCAATACTTAGTGGTTTTAAAAAATACAATGTCAAGGTCCTCATTTAAAAATAACCTAAAAAAAAAAAAAAAAGAAAAACACAAAGCAAAGAAAGTTGCACTCAACGATAATGATGATGATGATGATGATTATTATTATATAGAATTATTATGTTCTACTAGTGTATATATATATAAATATATATATATATCCAACAGACTCCTGGTAGCTTAGTCATACACCCAGACTATTAGCTAATTCTGACAGCTAGGAGTCCATAACGCTAACATTCGGCATCCGTAAGTGCTGAATCATTTCCTCCACCACAGGAAAGGTCACACTGCATCGACAGAAAGTGGCAATCACAACACTGGCAGGAGTGTGTAATCCAATCAAAGCAGTTTCAGATTGGTGTTATTGTGGAAGTTCCTCCTGCTGCTTGAGCCCTGTCTGTAATATCCACACTCACTCCAAACCTCCATTATACTACCACCTAATCACAGTCTCACACCAAGGATAAGAACACAAGAGGTAGAAGGAGGCAATAAAAGACTATGAGAACAACCCCATGGTGCCCCTCAGCAGTGCTTTGCTCTTAGCACATGGAGATTGGGGACTAATGTTTAAAGTAAGAAAATCTTTGTTACATTGTAAGGAACAACTAGCTAAGCTAGACTGCACGCCAATTAACTACTTAACATGTAGTGAAAAAGGAAGTTGTGTTTGAGTTTTGTTGTCAATTTAAAAAGTAGGTAATGTATGTTGGAAAGCATTGGCAAAGTAAATAACAATTAATTATTTATTGTTGTCTTTTTCACATTTTAACCTGGCTTTATGCTGATCGTAAAATAAAGACCAAGCAAGCTTAAGCATGCATTGCTTTTAATGAGCTCTAAGGCCCATTGCTCAGAGGCGGACTCAGAGGTCCCTGGCATTGAGATTGATGGGATTATGGTAAAACCTTCTCCCCATGTCTGCAATCGCCATGTTATCTTAGATCCCACCCTCTCCTTTTGCATCCGTATTATGTCTCTAGTAATGACAACATGTTTTCACCTTGGTAACATCTCCAGCTATCCCTAAATACAGCACATGGTCTCCTTCCTCTCAAAGCCTTCCGTAGGCTATAGTATGTGCAAAATGTTGCTGCTAGGGTCCTCACCTATCATGATAAGGCTGAGCATGTGAGTCCCCATAATTCAGAGTCCTCACAGGTTTCTTATTCTATTTTGTGTTCGGTATAAGACTCTTCCCCTTACTTATAAAGTCTGCACAATCTGGCTCCTCAGTACCAGGTCACAGAAGGGCACAGCTGCAGTGTCAAAGGAAATACAAAGCTTAAAAACAAGAAGAAGAGGTTTCAAGAAACCAGCAAAACAAACAGGGAAGCATCAACAACGCTGAACAACGCGCCTTTTTTAAAATGACCGTTACAGAAGCGGTGTTACTGATGGCTTACGTTGATGTTTTGCGCCAACCTTGGTTTTGGAGCGTGAACTGTTCATCTGATTTAGGTCACATTATAAATATGTGTGAAGAACCGAAAACAAACGATTTGGATTTGGAGACAAAATCGGATTTGTGCCAAGTTTGCCTGCTAGGTGAACATTAGCATTAATGTTAGTTAATTAACATTAGTTATGTTGCCCTTGAGTAAAGTTTAAATGTTAGATGATTGAAGAGAATGGAAATACACTAAGCGATGATCAAGCGTCAGCAGCGGGCTCTAAAACAAGCCGGCGAGTGGCTGAGCCGTGTTTAAAGTACACGCACTGACTAAATTCTAAATGAAAGTTAGTAAAGGTACTGTGCTGTTCATGTGTGGCTGTGTTTGTGCCGCTGTCCGGTGCTGCCAAGTCTTATATGAGACCGCTGTGGTTGCCACAACCCCACTGAAACCGGCAGGTGAAAATCGATCATTGCATCTCTAGTGATTACTGAAAATAAATAAATAAACACACACACACACACACACACACACACACACACACACACACACACACACACACACACACAAACACACAGATCTATTTCTCACAAAAATTAGGTGTTTTTTTGTGAACAATGTAATAATAACAATGTAACAATGCAAATTTGTTTGAAGAATGTAAGTGTTGCCAAAATAGCTACTTGCTGATATATATATTCAGGTGGAAAAGCTTCATGCTCTGAAAGGTGCTTAATGTAGAATGAGGTGCATTTGTTGTCCCCAAAAAATGCACAAGACCGAGTATGCTTGGAGAAGAAAAAACCATATGCATGTCCATATGCATCTCTACTCAGTGATGATCTCATCATTATTAATGAATTTAAGTCCATCATATCCATAGTGGCAACCCTGCATCTGCTCAGTGCACAGATGTGGTGTGGATGCAAAAGAAATCATCCTTTCCAGGGTGAGAACAGATAGAAAAAGTCCCATCTTAATATCACTTCATGTTTCCGAGCCAGCTCAAGCCATTGTTTGCCTCCCACCCCAAAATTGAAAAGAAGATCCGGTGAGCATCTGGCAGCCAGGGTTGCCGCCTAATGGGGCAGATTAGTGACCGATCTAAAGGCACATTCGTATGCTCTGCCCACTGTGCACAAAATCTGTCAGTGGGTGTAAATATCTGCTGACATTCGGCTCGCACGGGGTCTTCCCTCAGAGCCACGAGTCTACTAGATCTGCAGCAGATGGTATTTCGTCCGAACTCATGTTCTGCATTTCATTTGCCTCGTTCCCTCCTGCCGTCGTCCCCAAAGGGTTCCGTAATAAAGCGATCAAGGGCAACTCATGGGAATGGTACGGCTGGAGAGAAAGATCAAATCAAATCAGGTCAGATCAAATCACCCTAATGAACGGCTGCATTGAGCAAATGCTAGCAGCGGTAAGGGGAGGAGAATGAATAAGACTCCATCGATTCAAATGCCCCATCAGGCAAAAAGCAATGACGCGCCCATATGCTGAAATCTCTAGCACATGCCCTGGTGAAGAGAAGAACTGCTGAGTCAAGCTGCAGTCTGAAAGCACCAAAAAACCTCCTAATATCCTATTATGTAGTCACACCATGCATAACTGTTGAACCACCGTATCCAACATGCCAAAAACACAACGACAGATGATAGTCATCACAATAAAAGCTGACTTATCTGTAAATATACATCAATAAGTGTAAATATACTGCTCTCAAAAAATAGGGGAGTTTGTTGTTTGTGGACCCAGCTCATTAGCGTAGATCTTTTCATAGCAAAGTTTATAGATTATTAGTCAACTGTGTTAATATTACTGTATTTGACGATGATTATTGTTAATATAACATTACATTCTCATTATACAGGTATGTGCCCTTTAAAGACCGCATTACGTTCTGTGAAACAGGAAGTCGAACAACATGGGCGGTAACCAGACAATATTATGGTCGCTAAGTCCTTTTTATGCTACTACAATATAAAGGGTCACAAAAAACCAGCATGCAAGCGATACTCAAATGCGTCAGAGACGCCACTAAAAACACCAGTGGAATGCAAACATCTGCACAACAGTCCAAACCGCAGGGCGATTTGAATTTACGTAAAAGTTTAATAATGTAACGTTACTATGGGGTGTAACGACGCACTCTGCTGCGCGATTCAATTTTCTCCCGACTGTTTGTTTTACACTCAATAAAAGGCTTTCCTTCTTATTTCTGACTGCAAAACAATGCATATTACCTCGATATGTTTTTTAAAAAATCATGTGATTAAAATCATTTAAATTACCAGAGCTTCATATAACTAAGTACTATCTTCAATTGGCAATGAGACCCTGCCATCGTGCCCAGTTTTCCAACTTTTTGTATCAGGTGTATGTGAGGAGCTCCATACAAATAACAAAGGAGTACTACTTGCAATAGGACACTGATGGCATTTACACCTTGGTAAAAACAACGGTAGCGGTAAGTCATACACACAGCAGATGCTAGGAACCGACACAAAAAAACTTGAGCCGCTTAACTAAACACGTCAAACGAGTTCGGACAGGCTCTAGTGTAAACATGAGCTAACGAGCAAGCACACACATGGATGAAAGACTTTCACTGTTTCACAGAACTCCTGCCTCTGCTTGACCAGAACAGCAGCAACATTAAAAGGTGAAAGGCAGATTTTGCAATACAAATGCACACTCATCTTTTGTGATGTCCACAGATGCTTCTTTGTTCAGCCATTACAAATATAAGAAATAGCATCGTTCCCGTTTACGGTATTTAGCAGAAACCCTTATCCATAGCAACTTACAACTCATGTCGTACGCAACACAATTTCACTCTAAACTTTAAACTCATATATACTATTTCATTCTATGGAGGCACAATCTTACAGTCCAAGCAGTTGTGGGTTAGGGGCTTTGCTCAAGGTCCTGACTGTGGCAGCTTTCTGGTCTAGTACCTTAACCACTAGGCTACCACAGCCCTATCAAATAGGGAAGACTCACTCATTGATTCGAGCCAAACCCCCACCACATGACCCAAAAACAAACTGATGATTGAATCAGCATGTTATGGGAACCACGGCACACAACAATCTCACAGGCTACACGCGTCCATAGCATCCCCGTTTTAACCCCTTAACCTATGAGATTTGTGACCCAGCCCAGATGAAATGAGCCTGCTCCAGGTTTTCGCTTCAACACCTCAGGTTCACGTGAGGGGAAGCCATTAAAGAGTGAGCAAGCAGAAGACATAAATCAAGATTACAAAATTATACAGCTCCTGCTTTTATACTGCTTTAAACTAGGGAAATGTCAAACAGTTTAACCTTTCTGGGTGCTACTTTAGGCCCTATGAAATCACCTCAACAGGGTTTCTGCAAACCTGTCAAGGATTTCAAAAAGAAAACAAACAAACACTACTAGTTCAAGGACTCTTGGTTTAACTTGTGTGCCTCTTGTATTCATATTTTTTAATACTTAGTCAGCAAAGGCTGTGGTGCTTGTGGGTTAATAAAGGCTACGCTATATAAGATTTGCTTATAAAAAAGCCTTCTTTAACACAACCCTGTAAGGCTTTGATGAACAAACATAATTCAACTTTTGTGTTTCATTCGGATTGTAGAATATTTAACAAGGACTGCGGTGCTACCTGAGTGAGCTGGGTAAATGAAAGTAAAGGCTAATGCTAATTAAAACAGCTAATGATCATGTTGGTGCTCTTAGGTCGGTGCCTAGTTAGAACCTTGTTAGCCTAATAGATTTGTTCAGTTAATAGGGTTTCTGTAAAACCTTATAGTGGTGCTCAAAAGTTTGTGAACCCTTTAGAATTGTCTGTATTTCTGCAAACATATGACTTAAAAGATCGTCATATTTTCACGCAAGTCATAAAAGTATATAAAGAGAACCCAGTTAAACAATTGAGACAAAAAAGTATACTTGGACATTTATTTATTGAGGAAAATGATGCAGTATTACATATTTGTGGGTTACATATTTACATCCTACTAATAATAAACTGATTACTGATTTGTATTGTTGTATTATTTAGTTGTTGATTCATTAATTTGGTACTAACCCCATACTGTTTTCGTTTTGGGAGGGATCTATGTACTAGGTACTGACCCCATACTGTTTTCGTTTTGGGAGGGATCTATGTACTAGGTACTGACCCCACAATGTAATAGTTTTGTTACGGATCTATGTACTAGGTACTGACCCCACAATGTATTTGTTTTGGGAGAGATCTATGTACTAGGTACTGACCCCACACTGTATTAGTTTTGTTATGGATCTATGTACTAGGTACTGACCCTACAATGTAATAGTTTTGTTACGGATCTATGTACTAGGTACTGATCCCACACTGTTTTAGTTTTGTTACGGATCTATGTAGTAGGTAATGATCCCACAATGTATTAGTTTTGGGAGGGATCTATGTACCAGGTACTGACCCCACAATGTATTTGTTTTGGGAGGGATCTATGTACTAGGTACTGACCTCACAGTGTTTTGAGAAAAGCTGTTGCATTGCGGGCAGCACAGGGTGCCAGGCAAGACCAACCAACATGAATTAACATAAACCGCAAGTCTTTGGACGTTGGGAGGAAAACAGAGTACCCTGAGACATTCAAACTCCACAGAGGAATTGCTGGCGCTAACGACAATGCACAGATCAATCTGGGCACAAGAGAGCGAAGTGAAAAGTGGTTTTAGTCGATCACATTACAGTTTATATCATAGAGGCAACTGTCCAAACTGCTAACGGAAAAATAGGTGTCAAACAGCCTCATCAGCAAGCAAGGCAATCAGCAGGAACTAGGTACATAATTCTTATTAACCATGCAGGGCCACATCTTTTCACAGCCAGGGCCTACATTACGGGTTGAAGTGGTGATCATGGCACCCCACTAACTGCAAGGCACCACATTTTTTGACACGAACAAACGACAGGCGAAACGTTAAACAGTCAAAAGAAAAAATGAGAAACAAACTCCCTCCAGGCTTGACGTCTTATTGGGGGTGTGTAATGGAAATATTAAAATAATGAGCTGACAGTAAGTCTGCAGTTTGAGCGAATATGTGAAATGGAAAATGATTATGGTGTTAATTAAATCAAAGCGACTTAACGGAATGAATTGTTGGTAAATGTTTGTCTTCTCCCTCTCTCTCTCTCACACATACACATCTTCGCTGGACTCTTCACCTCTAATGCAAAGCTGACAGGACTATTTTACTATGCACCAGTCATCCAGCAAAATCATGATTTATGCAGCACGCTTTCAATTAAATATCTGAGAAAGTTATTAAAAAGAGCCTTTCAAAAACAGATTGTAACAGCCAGAGAGTTCAGCCTGAAATCAGAGTGCCAAATAAAACCTGACATGCCAATTAGTGCAACCTAAAATCCGAGACGCCTTCTTAACTGTTTGTTTACATCCTAATCTGACCCGACATTCGCCAAGAGCACAAGCCAAACGGCTGAAAGGAATGTTTAAGCAAGATATTATTTCTATCGTCTTACAGCTGTGGGGCATGATAGTGTTGAGCTGTGTTTAATACTCAAATTGCCAAGAAGTAATGCTCAAGCAAGAGTTTCTTCGAGCATAGAGGTGCTTATTGTCCTAATCCTTAAACTGTTCTAATTGTTATATATGAATATGAACCTTGCGCTCTTCCACCTTCCGTTTGAGAATGCCCCACAGATGTTTAATAAGGGTTTAGGTCTGGAGACATGCTTGACCTCAGTTTCTTTACCAAGGTAGTGGTCGTCATGGAGGTTTGTTGGGGTCGTTATCATATCGGAATGCTGCAAGGCGGCCCAGTTTCTGAAGGGAGGGGATCATGCTCTGGCATTCATGGTTCCCTCAATGATCTGTAGCTCCAAACAGCCAGCAGAACTCATGCAGTCTCAAGCCATGACATTCCCACCACCATGCTTGACTGTAGGCAAGACACACTTGTCTTTGTACTTCTCACCCGGTTGCTACACACGTTTAACACCATCTGAACCAAAAGTTTATCTTGGTCTTATCAGGGCATGGTTCCAGTCATTCATGTTCTTACTGCTAGTATTTAGCAAACAGTTTGCAGGGGTTTTTTGTGCATAATCTTTAGAAGAGGTTTCCTTCTGGGATGGCAGCCATACAGACCAGTTTGATACAGTGTGTGTTGTATGATCTGAGCACAGACAGGATGACCCCCACCCCTTTAACCTCTGCAGCAATGATGGCAGCACACCTACGTCTATTTTCAAAAGCCAGCCCCTGGATACAGAGCTGAGCATGAGCACTCAACTTCTTTGGTCGACCATGGCGAGGCCTGTTTCGAGTGGAACCTTTTTTTATAGCCTAGAAGATTTTTTCAGATCCTCAGAGAGTTCTTTGCCTTAAGGTGCCATGTTGAACTTTTAGTGATCGCTAGGAGAGAGTGGGAAATTGATAACACCAAATTTGACACACCTCGCACCCAAAACCTTGTCACACTAACGACTCACATGAGACCGGGGAGGGAAAATGGCTCATGGGGCCCAATTTGTATCAAAGTGTCTTATCTTCAGTGTTGTCCCATGAAAAGAGTAAAATATTTACAAAATGTGAAGAGTGTACTCACTTTTGTGAGCTACTGTATATTTGAAAAGCTATATAACATTTGATATGCATTTCTTTTATGAATCCAAAATACTTTTTCTTATATGTTCTTTTTCCTGCGATTAGTTCAACACACGTTGCTACATGATATCTGTAGAGGATTCGCGCAATTGTAGCGCAAACCATTATTTACCCTCGGCGTCACGGATGCCTACCTTAATAAAAAACTTCCTGTTTCAAGTAACTCACCTGTTTTAAGTCAAATAAATAAGCAATGAACTTGTGTACTTCTACCTCTGGTTATACAACTGACACATCAGTCCGAGTTAAACCGTCTCCCGACAGAAACACTGCGCTGAGCAAAGGAAGAAAAACACCTGCTGTAAGTGAAAAGGAGAGAAACATTTGCACTAAGTCATTTTCTCCCCTGCCGAGAGCCTCTGTGGAGGTGCTCTATTTCACACTGATTCATGGGAGGTGCCAGTCTCACCCTACTGCTGCTGGAGCACGTGTTACCATGACACTTCGACAGACTAAAAGAACACATGAGTGAGTGAAGCGCTAATGCCATCTCATCTGTCACGGCAAACTGCCCACATGAGCAGTCCGGCTGCTAAAGGGGGTACAATCTAAAGCCCCAAAACACAAAGCACCGGCTGGCCTGCGCCCCCGTGTATATTAAGCGGAAGATAATGAATGAATGAGTGAACGTGTTTTCTTTAATGGCTCTGCTGTTTTTTCAGTCTTGCAACTTTTAGGCACTCCGAAATAAACCTTTAAAACGGAATAAAGAGCTTTCACTTTGGTTTGTTATGCCCGCACTAACAATAATCACTATTTTATTTACATGGTCGCTCCTAAAGTTTAGGCTCCTGAACGAAACAGTTTTCAAAGAGTTGCCAAGGCAGAGTTGATTTGTTCTGCTGAGCAGAGACTAATGGCGCTATCTCAAATAACTTGCCCTATGTAGTGCACTATGATGGGATACGAAATGGCAGAACCGCCACCCAATTATTCATTTGTATCTCATGCATCTTATTTAACATTTAATGGCTGCTAACTGAAATGTCACATTTGAAGTAGTGCTCTAAGTAGGGAATATGTGTCTTTTGAAACAGAGCCGTCTCTTTTCAGCCAGCATACAGAATGAACTGATTAGTGTTCTGACAGAAGGCTGGGAAGGCTGAGCGTACTTTTTCTCTATTTCTGCCATTCTGTTCCTCATTCCGGCAGCCAAACAAGGCGTGCAGTTTCGTGCGTTTTCTGCATCTTATTGAAGTGTCATTATTTTATTGAGAAAATCGTATTTTGCACTCATTACTCATGTTTTCGTGGTTGTTGTGGATACGGTGTATCCAGAGGGCATTATTTTGATTGGCCAATAGCCATGCAATTAGGATACTGTGGCCCAGTGCACACTTCAATATTGGAGTACTTAAATTGGATTCTGGATTCTCTCTCTCTCTCTCTCTCTCTCTCTCTCTCTCTCTCTCTCTCTCTCTCTCTCTCTCTCTCTCTCTCTCTCTC
>JAUZST010010692.1:0-12286 GCA_034779995.1 Parotocinclus haroldoi | reverse complement strand
ATAGTCCTGGGCCACTGTGGAATGAGGGCAGAATCTGTCCGCCAGTACACAACCAAGTGCAGAGGCAGCTAAAATGGTGGGCCACATTTGGCCCAAATAACCTATGGACGATTACGTGTGGGATGTGCAGCCAAGTGGGATGTGAGCCAGCCAAGTTCTCCATCAAGTTCTCAAACTCAGTTACTCTCCCTTAATCACAAAGGAACTGGGTGTTGATCCTAAAGTGCACTGTGAGGCTGTTCCCAGAAACCTCTTTCAATACAATCATTTAATTAATGTGCCAGATCAGAATTTTGGGAGTGGGAAAAACACTTATGGAGGGCCTCGGTTCAAACTCTAGGCTTGGCTTCAACATAAAGTTCAGGTGGATTGGTTACAGAGCCCTGTGATGGACTGGCATCCCATGCAGGAAGCATGCTCCAATGAATTCCTGATGAGTGAAGCCACAACAGGCCTTGTTCAATAGCTGCTCAAGTGTAAGAGGTAGAGGATACCCCAAAATGTTCAGAGCATGTGGACATCATCTTTAGCAGACACTCTTATAGAGTATGAGTCAGTTTATTTTAATGCCACTTTTTTTCAAACATGAAAAGATGATCAAATAAAGAGATTCAGATAGCTTAGCACACTTAGGTTTCACAGCCTATGCAACAAAGTCAAAGGTCCTTCTCAATTCTGGTAGAGGGTTAACAATATAGTGATACAAGAATAAAAATTGAGAAAGCTATACATTGATGAATATTGGCAAAGATCAAAGGGGCTATTTGGTTTAAACGTGATAAATGATGAAATAGCAAACGCACAACAGGCCAGGTGACCATAACACATTGTTGGTTATATGGGGTCCAAGTGTTCTGTACGTCAGTACATCCCTTAACCTAAAATATATCCAGTCTTGCCATTCAAATACAATTTAAAGACATGTTTTACATTGGCACTTATTGTATCCGCAACTTAACACACAGACATATACATAAAAGACTGCTTCAAATTCATTGCTAATGCTGCCCATAGAAAGTCGACAAAATGTGATTCGTGTTGTCGTGTGATCCGAGTGGTCATGTCGTAGGTTTAAATCGAAAATTCCAGTCGTTTGATGAGTCAACAAAAGCAGATTGTTATCAAGAACGTCTCCACTGAGGCAGAACCTCGGTGCTCCTTACGACACTGTTCACATTGAGCAATGCCGTTTTTGCAGGTTAGCGAATGTGCTACATGGCAGTGTTGCCACCGAGGTCTATGTATTGCAATTCAACAGGCATTAGTCTTTAGAAACTGCCCAAGACAATCAATCACTGCAAAAACGTTTGGCCCCCGGGATTAGCTGAAGATCTTTGCAAAGCAGAAGACTCCTAGATCGCCATGTTAGTGTCATTCATCATGCAGTACAAATACAGTAACACTATAGTTTGGCTGAAGAATATCGAAAGCACCGTAGCACCAAAAAACAGCAGATTTAAAAGTTCTGCACCCGAAAAATGTCCAGTCGGCATGTCCTGACGTCACAGAGGGTGTTCAAGTGACATCTCAGTCGTGTTACATTCAGACATAATGACATTATAATCGTCCTTATTAAGAAAAGATTGCATAAAAATATATATTAGATAAACATCAAAGAGACATTATCATTACGCAAACTTCTTCTCAATTAAAACTGACCCGAAACACTTCAGTATGATTATACAAGATACGTGGCGCACTTATAAGCATAGCATTTTGAATGAAAGAGGTTCATCCCACGCGCAAACAGGACTCTTAAGATGGCATCCTGTCCTCCATATAGAGAAATTGGCAATTGAATTTGGGTGTATTGGTAGCATACATTTTCATATGTGAGCAATAAGGCAATGGTATCATTTTTCAACAATGGCATTTCAATGCGAAATAGTTGTGCCGTATAAATATTTCGTTTATATTACACATTTTAACATCACTTTTTAAAATAGGGGGCATTGGGGCATCTGGCACTTATCCCTGAAAAGCACAGGGTACAGGCATAAGGGGGGGAGGGGTGTTGGGGAATGGTCAATACTACTGTAGTTGTATTGTATTGTAGCAGGAGGATGATCCACCAACTGGTCCCTCTTCCTGAGACACAGCCAATTGTGTCTGCAGGAGGGGATGCCCGACCCAATCAGAAGGCACTGCCCGGACTTGAAAATGAATCCTTTGAAGTGGGTATATGACTGCAGCACCACTCAAGCACCCCAGCCAAGTTTACTATAAAACATGATTTCTAATAATATGCTATACAGCCATGCGCCGTTAAATGTCCATCCGACCAACGTTCATTCGCTTTAACACTCGAGGTCCTAATAATTATAATTGGAAATAAAAATCTGCTTTACATATCAAATTCATGTCTGAATGACAGACAACTAGTACTAGTGAACCCTTGAGACACCTGCTGACAGAAAAGAGAATCGCAGTCTTGAAAAGCCAAAAACAATCCTTGTACATTTTCCATTTTTGTATAATAATTGAAGGTAAGAATTGCTGAATTGTACGTTGCAGATCTGTACTAAATGATTTGTTTTAATAATACGTATGAAGCACTATGTACAAAGTATCTAAACCACTGTGTGACTAGGGTAATATTTGATCAACGTTCATTACGGACAACGTTCTGTTTCACAGGTTCTAATGTGGACGTTAAACGGCGCATACATGTGTTAGAACATAAATGAGAAATCAGTATCTGTTGGAGAAACTAAGAGAAAATAATTGGCCCTGCTGTCTATTAATCTACAGGGAAAGACATGCCCAGTTTTACATGGAACTGCAGTTTAAAAAGAGCCCATGGCATCACATGACCTGTTAGGAGACTAATAAAAAGACTTAGTGGATGAGAACCGACAAGAACTTCATTAGGATCAATGATTGTCCAGCATATAACCATGAAAATCATCTAGCCCTATATGGATCTCTCTTCCAAGATGAACAGCCAATTTGTTACAGCAAATACACTTTTCCAAGAGGCATGATTACAACAAATGTATGTGCTTACGTGCTGTGTATGCAACTTCACATGGGACAGTACACACTGGAGTATAGGAATCGTTACAGAAATATGGCTTTTTTCACATTTTAACCCTGTCTCTTTCCTGATCAGAGTCACGTCCCGTACGAAACGCCAGCCAATCGCTAGGACAGGTAGGGGCGATGCGTCGACCAACCTTCCTTCCCACAAACACAGCCAATTGATTCAGCATGTGACACGGAAGGTTGGAACTCAAACCCCGGGTCCCAGTGGTGATGAGCATCTTTGACTTGACATTTCTTGACCACGGCTGTTCGTGTATTCAATTTAGATCGAGACACCTGAGTCGTATGATCACTTATTTTTTTATTATTATATACTCGTTTGCATCCAGTGTGTTTTGTCCACAGGGGTTAATGAGCGGGGGCTGTGGGACCAACCTCACACTGACAAAGAGCGAGAGCAAAAAGCACAGCATCACCTCCATAAACCCATGATACACATAGACTGTTATATGCACCACGGCTGAAAAACACGCATTGTACATATCATGTGCTTTTATATATAGAACATATAAACAAAAAATTTGATCTGTACCTACCCAAATGAAACTTATCGACTGTAGCATTTAGTCAGCATTAGTTTCATTGAATATATAGCTAAACATGCTACCTAAACTGATGCTTTCTTATGTGTGAGTAAAACAGGCGTGTGATAAAATATTTTTTTTTCGGGTGCTGAAAATAAAAAAATGTCTTGATTACAGCAGTTAATCAGGAACTAAATTTGCTTGGTCTCAGTATGGATTCAGTGTGTCAAACAATTTCTCACCTGATGTCCATGTACCTACAATTTACCCATGTGTTACTATAGATTGGATTGCTTAGAATTAGGCATTGGAACCAGTTTTATCCCTTTATTCTATTATTGAGAGTTGTTTTCTTCTCTTTTTTTAAAAAACATTTACACTCTTTTTGTCGCAGTGGTTTAAAGTACAGTTAAATTCATTTTATTTTAGAGTTGGGCTCTGTGAGGATTTAGGACCAGGTGTAATAATGAGTAATACGACTCCTATAATGCAAAAGCAGTAGTGGAGAGGTTTAAGTTCTACTTTTTCTGTTTGAGATTTATATAATTATCTTCTTTTATGCTCTTTTCTCCAGTACTGGGCCTGTGTTCTCACTTTTTCTCTGTCTTTTGGGTTTAGTTCTCATCCTGTTGTTTTTCTCACATGAAAGCCGAACATAAAACAGAGTTTCACTATGACGATGCATAGCTCTCTCATTTCCAGTCAGGCCATGCTCTATCACTGCTTTCGGTGGTCACAATACGTATCTATAATCTATAGCTTTATCTTTAACTCTAAGTACTTACACTAGCCCTTTACCACATTGAGAATGGCGACCAGAGCTTTCTAGAATGTGATTGTATTGAATTACGAGAAGCCAACCGAAAACATCCTGTTTCATATGTAGCAAGACAAAGTGTGAATGAATGAAGAGCAGTTTATTGTTTCGTCTGTCTTTTGAACTTGGGCGATTTGATTTGTCAATCTGATACTTGTGATCAGAGATTCCTCTACCTAATTTATAGTTATCGTCAAGTTCCAAAATTATGTCTCTTCAGTAGCTCAGTTTGGAGTAGAATAGAAAAGTTGTACAAAGAATGTGTGTTGGTGTGGTACCACAATGAATACAAGAAGGAACAATAGAACACTTATTTACAGTAGGTGTAGAAAAGCAATATACAAATTTAAGTTTAAAAATACACACAGTGTAACCTGAAGTTCTGAGATTGCCAGTGGAAATGCTTCTCTTTTGCATTTTTCTTAAAAGCTTTCATTACATGCCGAACCATTTGACTTTTCTGAATGTGTATTTCTATTAATATATTATAGATATTTGGTGTGTTCCTCCTTTTGCTGTGATGATTGTACACTGGCATTAACTCCACACATCTGGAAACACTTATAATACATGTTGTCCTAGCATGGTTTCACAATGTTTCAAAGAGCATGTTGTGTTGTTACTGAATGTTTGGCTTTCTCAGTGTTCCATTATAAATGCTGAAAGGGGCTCAGGGCAGGTGACTGTGGAGGAAAATCGATGACAGTCAACCCTCCTTGATGTTGTACTGGTCTATGAGTCGTACAACCCCAATTGCGTTGTGTAAAATGTACATTTAAAAAAGTTGGGACAGGGACATGGTTACCACTGTTACCCATCAACTTTCCTTTTAACAACACTCAATAAGTGTTTGGGACCTGAGGACATTAATTCTTCATCAACTTCATAATGCACCACACATTTTCAGTGGGAGACAGGTCTGGACTGCAGGCAGGCAAGTCCAGTACAATACACACACACTTTTATTAAGAAGCCACACTGTTGTAACGTGCAGAATGTGACTTGGCATTGTCTTGCTGAGGTAAACAGGGACATCCCTGAATAAGACGTTGCTTGGATGGCAGCATATGTTGCTCCAAAACCTGTATGTATCTTTCAGCATTAATGGTGCCTTCACAGATGTGCATGTTCCCCATGCCATGGGCACTAACACACCCCCATACCATCAGAGATGCTGGCTTTTGAACTTTGCGTCAGTCCATCTCAGATGAGATCGGGGCCAGAGAAGCTGGTGGTATTTCTGAGTGTTGTTGATATCTATCTGGTTTTTGCTTTACATGGTGGAGTTTCACTTGCACTTGTAGATGGAGCGATGAACTGTATTCACTGATAATGGTTTTCTGAAGTCTTCCTGAGCCCATTTGGTAACATCTGGGTCTGGGTATTTCTGTATGGAGTCTCCATGTGTGCTTGTGGGTTTACTCTGTGTACTCTGGTTTCTTCCCAAAGACATGCATTAGGTTAATTGATTTTACTAAATTGACCTCATCTGAGTGTGTATATACTGTATACATCACTAGCTTCGAAGAAGCCTTGTCTGTCAATATGTGTGTCTTGTGTCTGCCTTTACAATGGCTATTGAGGTCAATAGTGTCGTTAAATTAAACCAAATAAACAAAGATCATCCCAGTTATGTTCAATAAGGTTGAAGTCAGGGCTCTGTAATGGCCATTCAAGTTCTTCCACATCAAAATCTCAACCAAGTCTTCAAGAACCTTTCTTCATTGCAGTGGGACAGAGAAATGCATTGCCTATACACTGTCCAAAACATCTTGGATTGCTGAAGCACAATGCAGCAATGTTCTCGTGGCATTTGCAAAACCCAGACTCGTTCATTAAACTTCTAGATAGAGAAGCATGATTTGTCACTCGACCGAATAAGTTTCCACAGCTCCAAAGTTCATTGGCAGCATGCTTTACACCACTCCAGCCGATGTTTGACATTGTGCTTAGTGATGTAAGGCTTGAGTGCTTATGCTTATGTCATGAAGCCACCGAGACAGTTTTTGTGCTGATGTTAATACCAGAATGGGCCTGGAACTCTGCAGTCACTGAGTCACCAGAGCTTTGGCGACTTTTATACACCATGTACCTCAGCACTTGGCAACCCCAATATGTACCTTAGAACTGAGAAATAATTTTTAAAAATTAATTTAATTAACAGGTTATTTTATTGAATTCAGGTCTGGCTGTTATGCAGAAGTTGTTTGGTGCTTTAATTTATCTATGTTGAAGACAACACACATTTCACCCTGAGAAGGATGGGTGTGGAGATGAATATTTTTTTTTGCAGAAGGTTTGCAGAATATTGTTGCAGTTTGTGGTTACTAAATCTCAAAACAACTATAAAACAACACCTCCATGCTAGTGTATTATTTGTAATTAGTGCTAGGAGGAAACTTTATTCTTCTAATCATAAATTTAAGGAGGCACTACAGGGAATTGGACTTTAACTGGTCTCTGGTCAAATGAAAAATGAAAAATAGATTTGTGATAAGGAAATTATGAAGTTAGCTTGTGAGATATGGGACCTTGTTAGGGTACAGGGCATAATGACTATAAAATTCTTATTGTCTCTGCCTTGAGTTTGATTCTTCCAGTCGTAGAGCGATTCATACAACATAGTTATATGGAAAATCTAATTTTTTTGTTAATTTTGTTAATGAATCTTCTTCAGTTAACAGTTCCTCCAATTTTCAGTGTAGAACCACAAAGTTATTTATCATTGCCAAAGGTGACACAAACACACACAACTGATACTCATAGTGTATATGTATATGTTTAACAGAAGTAAATGTTTAAGACTAACCCTAAAATATTATTTGTGCTGGCTGAATGTGTTCCAACACAAGTACAATGTTGAGATTTATTTGTTTTTATATGTAATTTAATGTACATATTTATTTAGCTTTTTTAAACTATTACTGTAATCTTCTTAAGTATACTAACTCTTTCATATGCCATCTTAGCTGCCCAAGGAATTTAGGTCTTTTTGAATTTTGGTCCACCCAAGGATTCTGACATTTAGTGAGTTTTTCTTTGTCACTGTTAACCCAGGCTTGCTCATGCTGCTTTGCGGCAATGCTCCATTCTTGAACGATATGTAGAAATATATCTGGCTTTGACTTTGATTCATTTTTATTCAATATTATCTAGCTTCAACTAAATTAAAAGCACAGTGCAACCATACGGCATTGTGTATCATCAATCACTTCAGCTTGTAACAAGACTCAACTTTCCTTAGCCTTAAGGGAGGGATGAACACAATTCTTTGTTACAGGTTAAATCACCAAGGCAATGACTGTGGATCTAAAAGCAAAAACGTTTCTTTTATTATTTGTCTTCTCAGGGCCATGAGATGACAAGCATTGGGCTTTTGCTAGGCGTCTCAGCAGCTAAGCTGGGCACCATGGACATGTCGGTCACTCGCCTGCTTAGCATCCATGTGCCTGCGTTGCTACCTCCGACTTCCACTGAGCTGGATGTGCCACATAGTGTGCAGGTCGCCGCGGTCGTAGGCATTGGCCTAGTATATCAAGGCACCGGCCACCGACACAATGCTGAGGTGCTGCTTGCGGAGATTGGTAAGTGCAGCATGGAATGGTCATGTGCAGATATTACATTACGTACAATCCCAAATCAGAAAAAGTAAGGACGATATGCAAAAGGAAAATACAAATTTAGAAAATGTAGTGTCTCTTGCATTCACTTGCAGACATTATGACAGTATGAAGCCATAATATTTCATGTTTTGTCTGGTCAGCTTTATTTTGTTTGTTAATCCATAAATCCATACCGGTGTTTCAGCCCTGTGACACACTGGGGGAAAAAAGTTCAGACAGGGGGAATTTAGAGCTAGTAATATGATGATGATGATGATATATTCATGATCTGATACTAAAGCAGTATCTATGAAAGTCTGAGGATCAAGTCTGAGTCTTGAGGATCTAAAGTTTGTCGAAAAATGCATGAGTAAATTATAAAATGTTGCCCAAAGAAAGATTAGAAGAGGTTTACATATTTCTCCTTCTACAGTGCATGAAATCATTAAATGCTTAAAGAAATCGGGGAAAAATGTAATTGTGTGAAGGGCAAGTGCACAAGATCTCGATGCCTCACATGGCAGTGCATCAAGAATCATTCATTAATCTTTCATCAGTAGCTGATATAACTACCTGAGCAAGGGATTACTTTGGGAAAACTTTTTCAAGCACTAAAATACATTGACATTCACAAATGCCACTTAAAACCTACTATAAAAAACCTTATGTTAACCATGTCCAGAAGCAGTGGAAACTGGTAGTGTCATCAGATGAATAATCCAGATCCAATATTCCAGAACTTTTTGACTAAAAAACCCCAAACAATTGACACCAGGGTCTGTCATGTTATGGGGCTGTGTCAGTACCCTTGGCCAAAGTCATTTACACTGCTGTGATTGCAGCATTAATGCATAAAAGTATATTTATATTTTAGAGCAACATATGCTGCCTTCAAGGTGCCTTTTTTTCCAGTGAAGTCCATGCATTTATCAACAAGACAATGCAAAACCATATGCTGCACACATTACAAAGGCATGACGAAAAGTGTGATGGACTGTCGTGACAGTCTTGACCTGTCCCCAATAGAGAATGTGAGAATTTTGAAACAAAAAATGTCAGTGTTAACCATGTCCTTTGCACATGGCAAAGCAAGGCATTTTGGAGAAGAATGGCACAAAATAACAACTGAAACACTAAATCTCTTTGTAACCTCTGTCCCAAAACTTCTTAAGTGTGGTGAAAAGGAATGGCAACATTACAAAATGGTAAATGCTTTACAATCCCAACTGTTTTTGGGGTTTGTTACAGGCCTGTAATGCTTGAATGGATGTTTATTAACAAATGTAATGAAGTTGACCAGATAAGACATGAAATACTTTGGCCTCATACTTCTTGCACTATAATACAAGTAATTGTAATTACAATGCCATACTGTCACAGCTACACAGTGTTTGTGAACTGATGAACACACTGGTCTCTAGAAATGCTTAAATATCTTCTGAAGTCTTTTGAACATTTAAAGAAATTACTTGAGAGGAGCAGACTAGTATGCTGTGCCAATTATACACTCACAAGCCACTTTATTTAGTACACTTGTTCAGCTTTCCTTTAACATTAATATTTAACCAGCTAATCACATGGCAGCAACTCAAAGCATTTAGGAATGTAGACATGGTCAATATGCCCTGCTGACCTGATAAGAGCAGGCAAATGACACTGCAGTTCGCACTGGCTGACCAAAATTAAACAGTGGAAGATTGGAAACGTTACCTGGTCTGATGAGTCTTACTTTCTGCTGTAACATTCAAATGGTAGGGTCAGAATTTGGCATAACCAACATTAATTACATAACATAGCAACATGGATCCTTCTTGCCATGCAGTTCGGGCTGCTGGTTGGATAATGTTGTGGATATTTTTTGGCATACTTTGGGCCCCTTAATACCAACTGAACATTGTTTGTACACCGCAGTCTACCTGAGCATTGTGGCTGACCATGACCATCTCACTGGTGGAATAGGAGATTTTTGTCATGGATTTTCATTAGGGCTTTTTTATTGTTGTAACCTGGATTAAACCACATTGAGTGTAGTGATCCCAATAATTCCCAAGGGTTTACACAATAATTCCCCACTTTAATATTATAATTATAAAATATTATAATTTGCACTTGCTAATCAACACAACATACTGATGAAAATGAAAATTTGTGCACTACAAAATTTGTCTCAAATCTGTGCTGTAATTGACAGCAGTGGCAACTGGGCTCTCACAGGCACATCCTAAGAATGGAACCAAACCTATACAGCCAGTTTATTGCAGGTCACACACTCTGCCAGAACTGCCATTTGACCTAAAGCATGTCTTTGGGATGTGGAGGGAAACTGAAGGAAACCACATGTCATGAGGAGAACATGTAAACTCCACAGGTGCAGTGACCAGGCCTTGATTTGAACCAGAGTTTCAGGCGCCAGCAATTTTGTCTTCTATATGCTCAAAGATGTATCCTATATACTGTATTTGCATATTGGAAATTAGTACTGTATGCCTAATGTATACCAATTTGTGTGCACAATCATTCCTTTACATGTAGGTAAAAGTGTAACTCATCGTGTGTGTCTGTCTTGACATAGGCCGTCCCCCAGGTCCTGAAATGGAATACTGCACAGACAGAGAGTCCTACTCTCTAGCAGCAGGCCTGGCACTTGGCATGGTTTGTCTCGGGGTAAGGGTGCCATTGATTCCAAATAATTCCAAACCATTTCCAGTGGCTAACCACTTTTTACTGCTTCTCAGCACTTCTCAGTTTTTATCAGTGCTCTGGGTACTTTTTGTCCTCCTTAATTAAACTGCTCAAACTCAAACAATACTGTCATCTGATAATAGCTGTTTTTCAGTGCCATTTGGGTCTACTGTTTAATTTACTGAAACGTTTGCAATGTGAATATTTGTGAGATTGCGTATGCAATTGAACCTGCACTACTCTCATACCAACTAACCCCGTCTACATGCAGCATGGCAGTAACCTGATCGGGATGACTGACCTGAATGTTCCGGAGCAGCTCTATCAGTACATGGTTGGAGGACACCGCCGCACGCACGCTGGACTTAACAGAGAGAAGCACAAGTCTCCAAGCTATCAAATCAAGGTGCACAAATAAAAAATATTCTGTTCAGCAACAGTGTATCACTAAACAAATACATAAACCAATAAATGAGTTTATTATGAATATTAGGAAGGAGATACAATCAATGTGGACGTGACCTCTCCCGGTGCCACTTTGGCTCTTGCCATGATCTATTTAAAGACAAACAACAGGCAAGTTACTGTTTCTGTCTATTTATTTGTCTTTATTCTTTTTACCCGTGTCGCTTTATTCCACCCACAATTACTTGTATTTCTTTCCATTTCATTTAAATTCTCACTTGTCCTCACTTAGACAGATGAATCATATTAGCCCAGTAAATCTCATCTGTTCTGAGAAACTATTGAAAAAGTAATGTAAGTACCTTTTCATAGAGCAATGTCTCTGCCTTTGCTTTCAGGTCTATAGCTGATTGGTTGAAAGCCCCTGATACCATGTTCCTGCTGGATTTTATCAAACCAGAGTTTCTGCTGTTGAGGGTGAGAAGTAAAAAACAATCATATGGATGGATAGATTAGACTCCTAGTTTCATTATTTGAGTTATGTCTGTTGTATACTAGCCTACAAGTACACACTATTAGCGGAGGTTGCTAAATTGTTGGAAGATTACCCTGGACAATATAGATTTTGCATCACGCTTTTGGATGTATTTTGTGGAATGCGCCTGGTACTGTGGTAGCCTAGCGGTTTAGGGACTGGACCAGAAGGCCCAGGGTTCAAATCTTCAGAGGATTAACTCTGTTTAGGAAGATTTAATACAGTAGAAATGTCTTGTCATTGTCATACCCAGCTGTTTTATAAAACACAAACATTTTTAATTTAGAATTTTTTTTTTGCTGGTATCTTATTATGTTTATGTATGCCTTGTTATCCTCATTATTATCACAGCTTGGCAGTGGTTTGCTTCCTACCTAGCTGACAGGTCATATCGAGTAACGTGGAGAGGATCCATCTCCTCATCCTGCAAACTGACCACTGATGTCCCACAAGGCCCAGTGCTTGGTCCTCTCTTGTTCTCCCTCTGTACTCGCTCTCTTAGTGAGGTTATATCATGTCTCATGTCTTTTCATATCACTGCTATACCGATGACACCCAAATAATTCTCTCCTTCCCTCCCTTGGACACCGATGTCTTTGCCAAGATCTCAGCATGTATAGCTGACATATCATCACTCCACCTTAAGCTAAATCCTGGCAAGACAGAAGTATTACTC
>JAUZST010010691.1:0-12286 GCA_034779995.1 Parotocinclus haroldoi | reverse complement strand
GGAAACCGGAGTACCCGGAGTAAACCCACGCAGACACGGGGAGGACATGCAGACTCCGCACAGAAAGGACCCAGGCCACTCCACCCTGGGATTGAACCCGGGACCTTCTTGCTGTGAGGCGGTGATGCCGCCCACCGAGCCCCCGTGCCGTCCGCATCTTAGAAAAACAGACTTGTTGGAGCCTATAAAAGTATCATACTGAGACTTGCAGAGTTGTTCAGTATAAAAGATTCCGTTCCTGTTTGACCTTTTATCAGGAAGTGTGGTTGTAATTAAGATCAGAAGGCGTGGCTATATACTATATACAGTTATATACTGGGAAATAAGCTTACATAGATGAGAGAAACTGAAAGAAATCCTGTCAAAACCTTATGGCATTTGCTTGGAACAGTAGTTGGAAAGCTGTTTTTTTGTTTTTGTTTTATAATTTAGTTGATTTATTTTTATTCGTAATTTAAATGTTATTATTAATTTGTTATTGATTTAAATTATTTACCTAATTTTGCTGTAATTTAATATACTTTTAAGTATTTATTTAATTAACATGGAGGACGGGTCCCCTGTTGAGCCTTGGTTCCTCCCGAGGTTTCTTCCTACCATTTTAGGGAGTTTTTCCTTGCCACTGGCGCCCTAGGCTTGCTCAACTTGGGATTGGCCTTTTATGATAATGTAATATTGTAAAGCTGCTTCGAGACAATGCTCCGTTGTAAGAAGGGCTATAGAAATAAAATTGAATTGAACTAAATGTAACCTTTAAAATAATAATTTAAAAAAAGTTTGGTTACCGTTTTGCTTGCTTTAATTAAATACCACCTTTTAATTCTGGGGTTGCCATATCCAGGGGCAAAAAATATCTCACAGGCTAATGGAAAACGAGCCCAAATAAAGCAAAAATAAAGTCTTTAGAATAAGCAGACCACGCAACGGTTTTGTTGACGCCTGCGTGCGTGCGCAGACAGAGAAAACCTATTGAGATTGGCTAACTGGAGTACCAATTACTGAAAAAATTCAGCTTTCTTAATCTTGAATAATCACATAACTGCAGAAATCACACTATGATCGGTGATTATTACGGTGTAGCCAAGTATTAAGTAAGAATGACATTCATTTGTTTGTTCCGTTTTAGGCTCCTTATCGGGCACAATTACACTGAAATACATTATAGCACAGATGGATCCCCTGTCAACGCGGTTCCAACGCTTGAGGTAAACTCTCCTCTTGGTCTTAATAAATCACACCACTCAGGAAAGTCAAATCGAGCTTTATACTACTTGAATGCTAACACTTTCTTTATCAGGCCACCATATTTATTCGTGCTTCCCATTTCTACCTCCACCAGACTTAACCCTTTCTGTTTGGCAGGACTGTTATTATCATGGCCACATTCAGGAAATAAAGGATTCGTCAGTGAGCGTGGGAGTCTGCTCAGGCATGAGGTACTGACCACTGCAGCGAAACAAGAACAGAACGTAAAGCCATAACTTGCCAGTTCCTACGCAGGGCATTAATAGGACAGGCCGCGTTTTTATCCCTAGGGGTTTTGTGAGGGCTAAGGAACAGCTGTACCTGATTGAGCCCTTGAGTGGCTGCATTGAGGGAGACCACGCCCTCTATAAGCAGGGATACTTGAAGGTGAAGACCAAAGTGGCGCGCCTCTTCAAACGCAGCGCCTGGGTACATATTTCTGCCATTGACATAATGAATGCGGTGCAGCGTTTTTTGAGGGCAAACCTGTATAATTTTGCCACGGTTTTCCAGAAACAGAAGTCTCCCTTTCAGACCCAGAGATATGTGGAGCTGTTTGTTGTAGTGGACAACACTGAAGTAAGGTTCTGATACATTCCGAATTGCTTGACAGGGCTTCAGGCCTTCCTTTAAAGGCATTGCAAGTGTTATTTGTACTTTCCTCTTGCAGTTCAGAAGGTTCGGTTCAAACGCCGACGTGGTACGAGCAAGGATGTTGGAAGTCGTGAATCATATTGATAGAGTAAGTTGAAAAGCCATGGTTTGAGATTCGTTTTAATCATAACACGCTGCTCACATTGATGAGGGGATATTTCAAAATGCACACGACGCACTTGATTTGATTTTATTAAACAAGAAGAAAGTCAAAGGAAGTTGCTTGCTTACGCAAATGTGATGCAAACTCAGTTACGGTGATGGAGTAGCAGGTGATATACACGCGGGGGTGAACAGAAGAATGTCAAACTGGACCAGAGTGCCCCCACATTGACTGTTCAGTAGGGTGTACGGTCACCCAAGTGTGTCAAAACACCCCGACAGTGAAGGGGCGTGGACAGGATCAGATTGTCCAGAAGTTCTTATGGGATCTTCTTCATAGTCATTTTGAAACATCCCATAATTTCTGTGAGCTGTGTACATGACCACATTCTATCAAAGTAATACAAATTCTCCGTCACGTTGCCCATCTACTTAGGATGCTTAAAAGAAAAAAAGCTTTAACTGTGCTTTCTTTTTCGCAGTTCTACCGGCCACACAACATCCGCGTAATGCTGGTGGGTTTGGAAGTGTGGAATGTGAAAGATCAGATTCGGGTAAGTCTGATTGTGGATGAGACTCTCACCAGGTTTATTGCGTGGCGCCAGAGCAACCTGCTGAAACGAATCAGACACGACAATGCTCAGTTTGTAACGTGAGTCTCCTAATTGTAGCCCTTTTTGTCATTAACCATTGTCATAAGCCCTGCTATTAACTATTCTCTTCATCATGGCTTTATTTAGTGGAATTGACTTTTTGAACGACACGGTGGGGCTAGCGAACAAATTTGCGATATGCGCTGAAGGCTCTGGAGCGGTCAATCAGGTAAACAATATTTACTGTTCATTAAGAACACTTCCAGTACTGTGCAAAAGCGTTAGGCCACCTTTAGCTTAAACATATCACTTTTTAAAGTCAGGTCGAGTCACATTGATTCATCCAGCGCTTTTTACAATGGAGCACTGTCTCAAAGCAGCTTTGCTACATTATATTATCTTAGAAGCCCAAACTGAGCAAGCATAGGGTGATAGTGGAAAGGAAAAACTCCCTGAATGTTGAAGGAAGAATCCTTGGGAGGACCAAGACTCAAAAAGAAACCCGTCCTCCTTGGGTCCATTGAGTCCATTGATTGCAAGCTTCAGGAGCTTGTTCCTTTTAAAGCTGCCACTGAGTGTATATATAGAAACTTTTAGAAATAAAAATGGATTGATTATGCTATTGATTTTTTTTTTTTTTTTACATATAAGGACCATAGCATGAGTCCGCTAGGCTTGGCTGCAACCATTGCACATGAAATGGGCCACAATATGGGCATGTCCCACGATGTCCGAGGCTGCACCTGCGGATCGTCTGACTGCATCATGACTGAAAGTGTGAAACTGAGGTGCGTCTGTCGTTTCTCCAGATCAAAAAGCTGTTTAGCATCAACGCCAAGTAATACTGGTATATACTGGTACCACTGGCAAACTGATCTTAAGCTTCATTTCAGCTCAATTCTTTTTTTCTATTGTGAAGGTTCTTAGTTTTGTTCCTATTAAGGTTCTTAATTGTACTCTCTATTTAATCTCTATTTATTTTACTTTAATTAATATTTATTATTAATGATTCTTTTTTTTTGTTTAAATGATTTATATGAGAAAAGTACACATTAAATTGACTTGCTATTCTTCAGAAATACATTTTATTTACAGTTTCTTATGACACACTGTTTCATGTCATTTCATTCCAGGGTACCAAGGAGGACTTTTTTTTGCTTAAAAACACATTCAAGAAAATGCGCAAAGAAAAGTCATTAAATGCTTGGTGAGCAGAGTGTGTTGTTTTACTGCAGGTCCTCCGTGTTTCCGGAGCTCTTCAGTGACTGCAGTCTAGAAGAACTGAGTGTTTTTCTGGAGAATGCAAACCCCAAATGTCTGCTAGACCTTCCCAGCTCAGAAAGACTTTATGGGGGACCCGTGTGTGGAAACGCTTTCCTTGACCCGGGAGAGGACTGCGATTGCGGTACAGTGGAGGTGATCTTTACGTGTCTTTTTAAATCAGCCCTGCGCTTGGTCTGTAATTCAGTGCAGTTTGGAAATAGAATTATTAACCCCGGGAGTGGACACTCAGTGTGCAACGTCCTGTTTCACATTCAGGAGTGCAACACCCCATGCTGCAATGCCACAACCTGCAAATTCACAGCAGGATCCCAGTGTGCGGAGGGAGAGTGCTGCGAGAGCTGCCAGGTACAAAAGCCCTTGCAAAAACATAAACAACATAAGATGTTACGCAAGACTTCTACGGAACTAAAAACGTGGAACATGTAATCGTTACTTCATAATACTCGTTTCCGCTGACCTTCATTGCAGTCTTTGTGATCTTTAGCTTATCTTATCCTTTTTACCTTTTTCCCCCTTCCAAAAAGACCATTCCTGATCGAAATTCTTTGGGCTACAGAAGGATAAACTTGGCATCCCAATTAAGTTGCCAGATGTAGTGTAAACGGAGGAAACAACAAATACTTGTTAGTTGCCTATAGAAGCTGTTTTTTTTTGTTTTTTTTTAAAAGTGCATACAAATTCCTTGTATTTTCTAGTTGCATTCTAATAAAATGACATAATAATATATGGTCACTATACCATGGCATGGTATATCGAAGCTAATGGTGGCCTAAGACTTTTGCACAGTACACAATACATTACATGCTCAGTCAGTGAAATAATTACTGTAACACTAAATTCTGGGATATATTAAAGGGTAACAGAACAGTTGGTTCTCATAGTTAACGTGCTGGACACAAGACAAATGGGCAGTCATAATGGGGATTTTTGGAATGCTCAGTCAGCAGTTGCGAGTACCTACAAACCACAAATGCTGGAGCCCAAGTCTCATCGACGCACAAAGACGATGAGGGCTTTAACTTTCAAACTGACCGAAGGACTGCTGTGGCACTAGACAGACATTTTTTATTTGAAGATGTGTAACAACAGAGCGTGCATCGCACCCAGCTAAGTATTGGGATGTCCCCAATGTCCGAAGTACCCACAATGAGCATACAAGTGTGGGAACCGGACTTTCAAGCAACGGAAGAAGATTTGGACCAATGGGTTGCAAGGTTGCATTTTCTCCTACATCATTACGTGATGGTTTCAGGAACCACCGTGGAAAGCCAGCGGAGGGAATGTGATGCCGCGGGCAGTTTACTGACGGGGAATCTGCGGGTCATGGGGACGTTAATTACACCCGTACCACCTATCTAAACGTCGCTGTGGAGCACGTGTGTGTAAACTCCCGATTTCTGCTTCGCTTTCTAGATCAAGCAAGCTGGAAGTTTATGTAGAGCCTCTGCGAATGAGTGCGATCTGCCCGAGTACTGCACAGGACTGTCTAAGAAGTGTCCAGAGGACAGCTTTAAGATGAACGGGATAGCTTGTAGCTACGGGAGCAGCTACTGCTACAACGGCCAATGTCCCACTCACCTCCAGCACTGCCAGCGGCTGTGGGGAAAAGGTAGGTTTTGTTATTATTATAACCGAAGCCATAGTATTGCTAGTCCTGGCCTACTCTAATTATTATGCTAATTATTATTATCAGTTAGAAATGGTCTAAATAGTTACAAAGAGACCTGGAATTATTCCCAGTTTGAAAGATATTCTTAAATGTACATAGATTAAACTAAGGTCTGTCAAACAATTCTAATCTTGCAATGTTATTATACAATGTTAATTATGTTCGCCTGCTCCTTTTTGACCCCAACTGCATCATTTGTAAACTAAAATGCCACAAAAGGAAAAAAAAACAGAAGCATTTATTGCTTTTATATAATTCAATAATCATTTGTCAGCATATCATATTTTCTAGTGATGGCTTTTTAATGAAACATATTCATTCCTTGGGGTATGAGTTCTGCCATATAACGAGACTGGGTGTGTTAGTGAATCAGCTGTCACACAGTAATAAGCACTGCGTATATAATTTATCATCTTTTTTTTTTTAAATAAGAGCTTAAAGACTGATAGGAGAGTGACTACGTTCTTTAAAATATAAATTAAGCTAAAAGTTACTACACAAGTGAAGGGAAAAGGATGAACCAAAATAGAATATATAACAGATAACAGAAAAAATGACAAGAGGAAGGAATTTGTGGGAAGGAAGTTTCAAATTGGTACGTTTGCATGTTTGCTTTTTTTTTTTTTTACTTCACGGGCAGTCAAAGACAAATTGCTACCGTGGCTAGAATTAACATTTTTGATCTTTTTACCTTCTGTCAGTCTGTCTGTTAAAGTCACAGCGCTCTGCATAAGCCACCCTTTTGGACCATAACATAAAATAACCGTGATTAACCCTTTAATTCCTGACTTCATCAAATATGGGAGGAGCTCTGGCAAAAGAACAGGCTCTTCTTGCAAAAATGTTACACTGACTTAACGCTGTTGTCTAAGAACTAGAGACTGAGAGCTTGAGAACGCTGAAATAATGTGTCTAATCGGATGTAAATGAACCAAGTTATGATTTTCTTCATCTTCTGACATTTGCATACCATCATTGGATAGGCTGTTTGGACGGAATTGATTCATCCAGCGTAACTTTACCATATTTAGATAAATGACGCTGAAAGGTGAATTTTGAGGTTCGGCTTTTAGCGCTTCTCCGCTGGCAATGTTTTTCAAAGCAAATGGCAAACCGGGTCGATTCTCTGTGATTTTCATCTTTCTTATGCGTTTTTGAAATGATTATTCTCCAAAACATGGTTCGAAAGCACCATTTTAGTCAGAATATCAATCCAGTTTTTGGCAAGTAAAAATTAAGTGTCATTTTTATTCATTAAATGAATGGAGCGGGCACTTCACTTCACTTTCATATATCAGACGCAATCGCTCCTCGCCTTCTGTTGAGCTGTGGCCGGTGGAGCTTGAAGAGTATCAGTGTTTTTTCTGGTGAGATGTTTAGAAAAAAATATTCCGGCGGTCTCACTTTTAAAAGGGTATTGACTTTTTTGGCAATGACTGGCCGTGTGCTTTTGCCAGAGCCCCTTTCGCATTGTAACAGGGGAGCGGCCCAAATAAAGGAGCCAGGGGAGGTTTTAAAAATAGGAGGCCCATTAGTAGAAATGTGCAAGACATTGACTTAACTTCTAGATTGATTTTTCTCTGTTTGTTTCAACTTCTCAAGCTTTTGCTTCGCTGCAGGCATGTACATTTCCTGGGTTGGTTTTCAGACAGTATGATCAATTAGACTCCTCACTTGTCTTGAGAGTGCTGGCACACTTAACCATCACAAACAAGGCCCTCATTATTCTGCCATCAGCTCTCCCCAAAGCTCTTGCAATACAAGCAGAGAATCTCCACTCTTAAATAACCTGATATTAATTGTGCCACAGCGCCCCAAGCTTTGCCTCTGCTGAAGATACAGTGCAATGCTGGTACACAACATGCATTACACATTTCTGTACACAGTTCCTGTGCATTTGACATCTGTATGTGCTCTTGATCGTAAAATGATTTGTAATTAAGAAACAGACACATGGATATAGGATTAAGTCTTTTTAAAAAAAAAAAAAAAAAACTGTTTCTGGAAAATGTTTATACGTTCACACGTGGGATTCTTTTACACGCATTATCTTCAGGATGGTCTCAGGAACTTGTGTGTCCAATGAATATTTTTCAGACTATTTTTTCAAATCCTGACCGGCCTTTTTAAAAAAGAATCTGACGACTCGTTTTCCTTTTTAGATGCCAAAGTAGCTGCGAAACGATGCTTTTTCAGAAATACATTCGGGATGAATGATTCCCACTGCGGATGGACCAAAGATGGCTACAGACCCTGTGCCAACGAGTAGGTCAAGACTCTCACCTCATCTAATCTAGAATCTGGCTTTATGTGTAGTCGACCGCGTTGTTAGGTACAGATCATTTTCACCGCATTGTAATTTCAACAGGTTATTTAATTGCAAATGCATTGCATGATACTGTCTAAATAGCGGGGTGGGTTTTTTTTCTTGTCTTTTAGAGACATATACTGTGGAACTATATTTTGCGTTGGAGGAAAAATGTACCCTGTCACTGGTCGGAAATCCGTTCTGATGATAGACAGTGATATATGCAGAATAGCAGGAGATATGTCTACTGAAGATGGCTTAAGCATGGTGCCAACAGGAACAAAATGTGCCGATGATAAAGTGAGTAAAGTAAGAGTATCTCACCAGTCTGCTTGGTTTAAGATGGATAATCATTTTCCCATTGTTTCAACAGGTGTGCTTTGATCACAAGTGCCAAGATGTAAAAGTGTATGGTACAAGTGAAGACTGCTCATTGAAGTGCAATGGTCATGGGGTGAGCCTATTAATGTATTATTAAATCGGTTGTATTCTCAAATATCTATTAGCTAGACCTGCCGTTTATCTACACACCGTGTGGTCTGGTCATTTAACCATATAGGTGCACATTGTAGAATTATAATTTCGGACACGGTTTCTCAGCCTCACTCCAACTATCATTCACTGGATGTGACAAATAGTGAGAGCCTAAGAACCATGAATAGAACGGAATAATGTGGGAACTCACAAAGACAGGAGATAAACAAAGGGGCTTGCAATCACAGCGAGTAGTGAATGACAACTCGAATAAAAAGCGGACCTCGCTGAGCCCCCGCAAAGGAAGAGAAAAACACGTAATCGTGCAAAGCAGGTATGCACTGACTGGCAAAACGAATCGGCGCAGCGATTGCCAAGCTGACAGAAATACCAGCACAACCGTAACCGTGCAGAAATCCCAGGGGGCAGCAAGGAAAGAGCGAGACCGGTGCAGAGTAGCGTAGCGTCCAAGTGACGAGGAAATTAGAGGCAGCTGTTACTATTCCGGCAAAAAAAGCATATCCTTTGCACATCATATTGACCTTGGCATTGGTGGCCTAGCAGTGGCCTGGCCTATGGTCCGGGGTTCAGATCCCACGTCTGCCAAGCTGCCACTGTTGGGTCCTTGAGCAAGGTTCTTAACCCACCATTGCTTGGATTGTAAGACTGAGTCAGCTTTAGGTGGCTCTGAAGAAGTGTGTCTCCTAAATGACTTAAAACATGAATGTCAGTAATGGATTATGTGCTGCTATTACATTTGGGAATTTGTGGTGGCTTAGCAGTTACAGTACAGAACTATAGATCCTAAAGTCCAGGGTTCAAATTCCACCTCTGCCAAGCTGCTACTGTTGGGCTCTTAGGAAAGACCCTTAAACCACAATAGCTTGGATTGTAAGATGATATCAATTATAAGTCGCTCTGGAGGAGGGTGAATGCTAAATGACTAAATAGAAATGTGTGGTGACTGGCCGTAGTAATACACTAGGTATTGTTTGGGTGGCAAACGATTCCCAGCTCTGCGGCAACACTAACAGGCTAATAACATGGCAGTGTACCTTACTGGCCACTTTAATATAGACACATCTTGTTGCTACACCTTGTGGTTGAAGAGTTAGCGCGCCCTTACACGTGTACGGTGTGTGTTAATGATCCTGTAGCTATTCAAGATTGTTCTCTCCCTACTAGTAACAATGACGTGTTGAAAACTCAAACTGTGCTTCTCTATGGAGCTGTGATTGGTACATGGGTAGAAACAGAATGGTGACAATCGGGACTGTACCTTGTGCACGTATATGGTGCGTGTACTCGGCAAAATGTTCTTTGAGATAATTCCTCAGGGAATATTCCGCTTATACTTCGACGTTTTCGTGGTCATTACGTTTTGTGGTTCTACAATTACACCCCGTTTCTCTACATACTTTGTTAGTAATGTATTACTCAGTTCTCCAATGGTCCAGATCAGGTGACATTTGGGTGGTGGATCATTGTCAGCATTATTGCTGCTGGAGCTTTTGAACTTTATTCACTTTATTTCTTAGTGAAATTCACCATTTTTGTTCTGCCTTTTATGTGCAAAGCCATCTGTTACCGACATTCTGTATCGCTATCGGCCCGATATGTGGTAAAATCACTGGATAGGAGATCGGATGGAGGAAAAACAGTTTAATCCGATATCTTTCCTATCACGTTTATGCTTTACTACAATTCGTGTCACGTGAGCAATAGCTGGAACTCGAGTTAAAACTGTTAGCTAGCAGCGTGCTCATCATGCTAGCTGTGTGAACTTATTTTAAGCTCAAGGATGATACAAGAAAAACAGCAAAGTGTTAAGTATGCAACGCCAGTGTTGTATAGAGGTGCTAGCAGAGTATCGGTATGATATCGGTATCGCCAGATATTCAAGTTTGCAGTATCAATATCGGTATCGGGCATTTAAATATGGTATCAAGCCAGCCTTAGTTACTGCACAGTTTGTCTTGGTCATCCTTTAATGCTTCATCAATGCTCACAGGATGCTAGTGGCTGGACATTTTTGGCTGGTGGCCCTTTTTCAGCCCAGCATTGACAAGGAAGTGGATTACTAACTCCAGCAGCACTGCTGTGACTGATCCACTCACACACACTAACACCACCGCCACAGCAAAATAAATAATAAGCAGAATATGAACTGAAAAACAATACATAAATGCCTACTCTTGCACAGTACTGTACGTGTCAGGTAAATCTTCATCCGCAATACCAGTACCAGGACGAACATGTTTGCCTGTGTATCGGTAGGTCTGCGACCATCGGAAACAGTGTCACTGTGACCCTGGATGGGCTCCACCGTACTGTGATACCAAGTATCTCGACTTGCCTTCTGGTAATTCACTGTGGAACTACATGAATGTCTTGTTTTTATTACAAATCATGTACAATACTTTTCTAATTCTTGTATATTTGGTTCACAGAAAATAAGACAATGGCTATTGGAATCTCAGTGGCAGCCGGACTCCTTTTGATACTTCTTATAGCACTTGGAAGTTGGATTTACCGTAAAAACAGGAAGGTCTCGAGGCGTCAAACGTGAGTTTGTTGAACGTACTTTGGACAAAGTGCTTGTGAGGGGTCACTGTTTCCTCCATGTCGATTACATTTGGCCAGCCAACTAAGCATATTGCAGCACATTAAACAGCTAAAGTATACAGCTATGGTTAAAGTAAGAATTACTTAAACTGTGCTTCCAAATACAGTATAAAGTAAATATTATTCTGAAGCTGATTGAGCCGAACAGACCTTTGTTCCGGTGTATCTGACTTATGGTCGTTCCCGGCCCATACCTGATTGCATTGCCATTTGATAAACAACCAGAGCTTGACCTTACCAGAGGTGGGATATGTACCGGGGTGATTCAGTCTTGCGAGCCAGTGCTCACTGCGATTCACGGTGACCCCTCAATACAGCTTTGTGTTACTATTACTGAATATTGTAAAGAAAACAACATTTAGCAGATTTCACACAAACACTGTTGTCATGCAAACCACAATTACCCTGTGAGAAACACCACAGATACAAGGTCTAGGTGTGTTTCTCTGTTGTTCTTGTCTATAGAAAAGCTAACGCGGAACAGTCGAGCCCTCTTTATGAGAACCCTGGCACAAAAGCAACCTTTTTAAAGGAACGACTCGAGATCAGCGAGCCTACGTTTATAGAGTCCACTGTGAACCAACCCTGCTCCTTACTGGCAGTCCAATGTGTCCCGACACGCCCAGCACCGCAGGTGAGTGTTCAACCGGACACTGCAATGCCACTGCAGTTTTTTCTAAACGAATAACTTTGCTCATGTTACTTTCCTTACCCAGCCTCCTAAAAGCCCTCCGAAACGTCAGCCACCTCCGGCTATTTCATCACCTGCACAGATGAAACCTGCGCCCCCTTCCAAGCCGATGCGTTCTGCTGATGTAAAACAGGTGAGATGCCATATGCTAATGAGGTGGAATATGTTACTGGTATTCAGCTCTGGAAAAGTATTGAGAGTCCACAGCAAAATGATCACACAGTTTGACTATTTGTAGGGTCTGTATGTGTTTGAGTGAACGGGAAGATTGTTTTATTCCATAAATTGCTAACAAATTCCAAATAAACGTTATCTTTGAAGCAACGGCGAGACCTATTATTTTATTTCACAGTAACTGGTTAAAATAAAGATGCTGTTTGTCCAGACATTGATTAACCGAACTTAAATATTTAACAAAACAGTACTGATCGAACCAAACGCAGTTTTGTATATACAGTCGAATGCGGTTAATTCGGGACCAGTCGCTTATTCGGACTAAATCCTAAAGTACAGAAACAAATCCTATTATATACGTGTAATTTTATTCGCTTATTTGGACCAAAGTTCCGTTTAATCGGACCAAAGAACGTGAGAGCGAATAAGAAAAAGAAGCCACAAGTCGCCACTTAGAGCGGATACAA
>JAUZST010010690.1:0-12286 GCA_034779995.1 Parotocinclus haroldoi | reverse complement strand
CACGAAAGAGAGACAGAGAGAGAGAGAGATAGACAGAGAGAGAGAGAGAGAGAGAGACAGAGAGAGAGACAGAGAGAGAGAGACAGAGAGAGAGAGACAGACAGAGAGAGAGAGAGACAGAGAGAGAGAGAGAGACAGAGAGAGAGAGACAGACAGAGAGAGAGAGAGAGACAGACAGAGAGAGACAGAGAGAGAGACAGACAGAGAGAGAGAGAGAGACAGAGAGAGAGACAGAGAGAGAGACAGAGAGAGAGAGACAGAGAGACAGAGAGAGAGCGGGGGAGAGAGAGAGAGAAAGAGAGAGAGAGAAAGAGAGAGAGAGAGAAAGAGAGAGAGTACAAAATGCTATTTTATTCCTTGTAACCTGGTGCTTAAACACACACATTTGTATTGCTATCCTTGTGAGGACCTGCCACTAACAATGAATTAATGTAGCATTTTCAGTGCGGATTTTGCATGTTCTCTCCTCGTCTGTGTCCTCTGCAACGTTAGGTCAGTTGTCGTCTCTAAAGTGTGTGTATTAATCATCCGTACAGCAGCATGCCAACTCGACCCCTATGCTCGTCCTGCCGTCCTTTTTCGCTTTCTCCGACGTGTGCCGAAGCCGAACACGACTTTTTTAATCGAGCTAAAGCGAAGACCGTACGCGACGTCCGTCGAGCTGCGTCTGGCCCGGGCCTAGGCGTCGTCCCGGCGACAGCTGGCTAGCTTCGTCTTAGCGGGAGATTTACAGTCCGTTAAATGTTTCTTAGTGGAACAGCGAGCAGCTTGTTGACATGGAGAAGTGCTGTCCCGCGGTCCCAAGGCAAACATCACCGTCTGCTCGCTCTCAGCCTGACGGAGACGGGAATCCCTGCGCCGGTCACCCAGGGAACGGGCCGCACCGCCGGCGCAATTAAAACGTTAGCATAATTGACGGGGCGTCGTTGCACTCCAGCTCTCTGAGGGGTCGTGATGAGTCGTTATTATGGGAAGAATCGGGTCGCTAAGAAGCAAAGAGCGGCCGCGCCGATACGCGTACGGATCCCGAACCGCCGGACTCTTTCTACTTGTCCAATAAAGCTCGGGGCACTTGTGCGTATCGTTTAAGATCTATTCAAGCTCCACGCCTACTTAAATCCCTCTCATTTCTACCCAATAAAGCTAACGGTGCCGAGCGAGCGGTTGGGTATTTACATGCTACGTGCCGTTACACGTTAGGCGCTTTGATTCCTGTCGCTCCCCTGTTAGCTCTCGTTTGGCACTTAGCCTCATAATATATTAAACAGATGTAATTTAGCGCTACACACACACACACACCTCTGCTCCCAGCTCAGCCCAGGAGGCTAGGCAAACGGGCGAGCGATTAGCATGCCCCTCCGCCCGCTCCCTCTCTGAATATTTAATAGTGTTGAATTTTGGAGCTCCTCCACCATAATGAAGGCAAATCAGACAATTAAAGTCAAGCCCCTGCTTTAAATCCTCTGGCTCTCGTTCGGGCAGCTGAAGCCGTCTGAAGTGTCGCGTTCGTTTGATTATCTAATCTTAGCTAATCCTCCCGGTCCCTGGCGCCCAGGTCCGCATGAAATGAGATAATCTACGTAGCATAAGTGCTACGTCAGCCCGTGAGAGCTTCCCGTCTCGCCGTTCGGGGGCACCCATTTTAATAATCTCACACGAAGCATTATAATAATATTAGGACTTTTTGGCGTCCGTACCGTCCGGACCCATTTTCCACACGTTGGAGCGGAGACGTTGACTGCACTGTACCACCTCTTCTCGATTTCTAAACCCTTTATACAAATACTTATAGGCTGATTATCCTGGTGCAGCGCCATCTGCAGGAACCTAGAGCAGTTACTGCCTCAAAAACACAAGGTGGCTCATTTTGTCTGGGGACATATTTTTTTAACGGTTCTCCTGGGTTCTTCTGGTTTGGTATGACGAAACCTCTAAGGGTTTACCCCGTGCAAAAAGAAGTCAAGGAAGCTAAATTCACCAGATGACAGGAGCACTGAGGATGTTTTGCCTCTAGTGGTCACGGAGGGAATTACAAAACGTAGAAACGTTGCTTGACCTGCTGATAATAATTCTGACCTTGTTGGCTGTCCAGCAAGCCCCTGACAGGACTGGATTTAGCCCGTACGGAACGTGAGTGAGAATACACCCCAGTTTAAATGACTCAACGCCAACGCCCCATTAAAACGCGGCACAAGAACGGCAATCAATTCAAACATCATCCTATTAACGTACGGCACAACGGGCGAGCGCGTGTGGGCATAGAGTGGCCGAAAAGGCACGTTGCCCTGCCGACGGCGCCAGCTGTCAGCTTTTTACTCTGTAATGGTGACAAATGGTGCTTATTACATCAGCGCTAATTCGGTTGCGTTCGCGCTCCGGTCGGGACGCCGATCCCCCTCCGATCCCCCTCCGATCCCCCTCCGATCGAGTTGAGCGGCAGTAATTACAGGATGCAAAGCTCATTTCAGCTACTTAGCCTGCACACTCCCGCAGTTTCCCCTCGCACAGCGCGCGCCCAGGGCGAAATTTCCGTACTGCAACCATTTTTTTTGGGGGGGGGGGGGGGGTTAAGCTGAGGGGCAAGTGTTCCGGTTATGCACCCATTCTTACAGAAAAAAAAAACAGCGTCTGCTGGTTGCACGAGGCTTGAGGAAGAAGGTCCTCAAGTTAGGACACCGTTGTGACAAATCCTAAAATCACAAGTCGAAGCGATGACGAACCGATGAGTTTAACATCTTTTTTTTTAGTTTTTAGTCAACGGCATCCGCGATCTATGGCGTTCAGGAAAGAACGCTCCCCACGAATAGTAACTAGGATTTGAAATAAACAGAAAATCAAAAAACGTTGAGGCTGCTAAACGCAGGCCGGGAGACGGAGGAAGCTGGATTTAATGGCGCTGTAATAGCTGAGAGAGGTGCAAGCGCTCCTGCTGCTTCAGCTAAGTGAAGCTCGGGGTGTGTGTGTGTGTGTGTGTGTGTGTGTGTGTGTGTGTGTGTGTGTGTGTGCGCCGTGTGATTACAGATGAGCGGAGCGAGCGCCAGTCCGAGAGAGAACGAGTGTGTATGCGAGCGAGGGAGTAAGAGGGAAAAGCGAGGGTGCTAATTTCGGCTTGTGTTCGAGTGCGGGGAGAGTGTGTGTGTGTGTGTGTGTGTTTGAGACCCTCTGTAATGAGCCTGAGATGGAGGATCTGGGGTCACGCCCTGCTGCTGTCTAGTTATACTGGAGCTACACTGGTGCCGTAATATAACGTGCTAAAAACAGGGCACTGTTGTGCTTTTCAGGACCCTGCGTTCGCCAGCTAAAATCCGTTCCAGCGTAACGCTAACGTATACATGCACATGCATTTTGTTAACTTTTACATTTAAAAAAAAAAAAATCACAATGTATATATTAAAGATATTCATTCTAGCAGTAAAGGAGTGTTAGAAATCATGAATTAGGACGATTTGCAGTAAACAGCCTATTTACTCGGCGGATGAATACTCAAAACAGTGTAGAAATCCTTCAACAAACAGAGCGTCCCTGCTGCGCGGATTTTACTTTATCGCGGGTGGTCCTGGAACGTAAAATCCCCCCCCCCGCCCCCCCAATAAACCAGGGAACGCTGTACACTGTTGCTAGTAATACAAACCTAAAGGTGGCCTTAGACTTTTGCATAACCAGGGAGCACAGGTAAATTAGGCATCTTCATTCTTCTTCGTGCGAGATTCACGACCACAGCGGCCCGCGCACACACACACACGCACACGCACACACGCACACACACACACACACATGTTACAGGGTCACTGTTATGGCCCTTTTGAGAACGCCCACGCGTTTTAGGAACATTTTAGGTTTGGGTTCAAGTCGGCTGCGCAAACACGGGACATTTTGAAAACTGTAAACAGCCAGGGAGATCTTGACGGCAGCGCTAATGACGTGTGACGCTGCCGCAGGGGGCGCCAACTGGGGTATGAAGGCGGGCGGAGGGAGGGAAGGAGGGAGGGAGCTCCCTGGGGAGCAACAGTTATTAAATATTCACACTGTAGCCGCGGGTTGCTCGGGTCACCTTTGTGGACAAGTCGGATTCAACTCTCGCCTGCAAATCAGGCGGGGTTTTGGGTGGAGGGGTGTCTCGTGCCAACGTTTGGGCACCCCAGGTTCAGTTCCCTGAACGAATCTACCTGTATTTAGAAGCAAAGGCATTCCTATTCATTCCTTAGGGCCAATTGAAGAAAAATGTTGTTATTTCATTCTATATTTTCACTCGATGCTCCCTTTAATTGTCAAGGGTTCTTGACAATAACATTTAAAGGAGTCTTTCCTTGCCACTGTCGCCCCAGGCTTGTTCAGGTTCGGGATTTGGCTTAGAGAAATAGTATAAAGGTAGTATAAAATTATAAAGCTGCTTTGAGACAGTGCTCCAAGGTAAAAGCGCTGCAAACAAATCTCTCTCGCAACATGGGCACATGATCGATGCTGGACCAGGGGATGATCCCCCTGCTGTACCCCTCCCTTTCGAGACAGCTGATGCCCCACCCAGCCAGAGGGCATGGCTGGGACCTAAACTGGAAACGAGTCTGTCAATGTTTTCACACACGAACCCTTTTTATTAATGATTCTCACGATTCATCAGCTGCTAAACTGTGAACAACGGCACGCCAACGTGGCGCCGGGGAATTAAGACTTTCACGCTTTCACACGCAAACCGATGAGCCAGCAGACTCTGTGGCGCGTGTGTGTGTGTGTGTGTGTGTGTGTGTGTGTGTGTGTGTGTGTGTGTGTGTGTGTTAGTGTTACTTATATTCCACATATTGTAACCGCAACAGGGTTTAGGGTTAGAACGACTTCAACAAAAGGTCCCCATAAATATAGCCAAACAACTGCGTGTGTTTATGAGACCTGCTTTTTAAGCACCCCCATCAGGTCACGCACACACACACACACACACACACACACACACACACACACACACACACACACACACTGTATCGTTGCGCACTCGGGCATCCATACAGCCACGCAGAAACAGCGAGCACGCAGCGAAACGCCATCAAACCAATTAGCCGCTCTAAACAGGAGGCTCCCTAAAGCGACAGCGCTAATGCTAAGACCAAAGAGTAGCATAATGGAACTTGTCATAGCGCTAGAGAGAGCCGAACATAACAACCAAAGTCCAACGGCGTACAGCGAGAGCGCGCAGAAAACAGCGAACGCAAGAGCGGCATTAGGAATTCGACATTATCTAACACGAGATGGTTACGAGGTACGTCAAAATATAAGCGTTACCTAAACACGAGGGTATTTTGATTGAATGCTTGCCTGAACTAGAGACTGAGAGGTTTACGGAACTAAATAAAAAAAACAAAACAAACGTTCGAATCGGATGAAAACTGAGCACGTTAGGACTTTTTAAAGGATTTAAAGAACTGGAAAACACGAGTTTTCGGTGCTTTTCGTCGTTCTTGGGCTTTTTCCTGATCGGATACGTCTAAAACAAAAAAATTAAAACAAAACACGGTTTATAGCAGCCTTTCATTCGGAAAATCAATCCGATGTTTTGGGGACGTAAAAGCTGAGCGTTTTTTTTATTCATTGAATACATTTTGCCGGCAGGTTGAGCACTTTTTTTGGTTGGGCTGGAATAAAATGAGCTGCAACACATTTTTTTTTTTTTTTTACGATACAAACAAATCAGCTTTATCTATACACAGCTCCAAAGTGTGTATATGCTAATATAAAGCCTGGCATACGGTCTCAAGGGCAACCTTCAACCAGAGTGTTTACACACACACACACACACACACACACACACACACCTCCATACTGGAGTACACAATCTAAAACGCCTTAAGGATTTTAATCCATGGTGTCTCATTTCCAACTGGGTCAGAGCTTACAGTAAAGCAGCATCTTCATTTCTGCTCCATCTAACTCAGAGATAAACTGTTTACTTATGGTCTTATGACCCACACACACACACACACACACACACACACACACACACACACACTATGAGTTTCTGTCTTTACACACTCATCAACCAGACGTTTAAAAATAACCCAGTCTTTTAAATAAAAAGGGAATTTTCACACGAAAATATAAACGCTGCGTGGCTGGCTCAAGGCTCGAGGCATGAACAACCCTAGACAGGGCATCGGCCCAGCGTAGGGCATTTCAGAGACTGTGAGAGGACTGTGAGAGGAGACTGGAGTGCCTGGAGTAAAGTGGACACACGTAGAACATTCTCTCCACCAGACTCCACTTAGAAAGGACCCGGAGCAATCCATAAGGGATCGAACCCAGGACCAAATCGAGCAAGGCAAGGGCGACAGTGGCAAGGAAAAGCTCCCTAATCGCTAAAGAGGACCAAGACCCAATAGGAAGCAGGTGGGAGTCTCGCGGCCAGTCTTAATCGCGAGACAATATCGTCCAAATTGCGTTCTCCACCATTCCTGACATGGGCGTCCCCTTTGGAGAGCCGCAGGAGCACTCGACTGCTCCAGGCCAAATGATTACATTAATAAAGGCTGATGACGCCGCCGTGCTGGGCGCGCCCATGAATTAGCATGATATTAGCCGTGCGGCGTGAGCCATGGGGCCCATCAAAGCTGTGGACGATCACGGCAGCTCTGTTCAGTCCGAACAGTCCTCCAGGGAGGTCAGAAAGAAAAAGGGGCTTCACACGGAGGCATCCCGACCCCAAAGCGGCTTCGGTGCTCGTCTGCACCTTTTAATGGCGCGGCCCGTTGTTGTGTTTCAGGACCTCGATTCCTCATCGCGTCCACCGGCGCTTTGTACATCCTGGACGTGCAGAAGGAGGACGAGCTGTTCAATTACCGCTGCATGACGAGGCATCGCTACACGTCCGAGACGAGGCAGAGCAACAGCGCCAGGCTCTTCGTGCCAGGTGAGAGAGACTTCATTTCCCACTGGCGAACGCCTTCACGCGTAATCGTTTCGGTTTCAGGAATCTAGCGCCACTGTTTCGCTCCTCCGCAGACCCGACAAACTCGGCTCCAGCCATCCTCGATGGCTTCGAGAAGCGAGAGGTCATGGCCTCGCACCGCGTCGAGCTCCCGTGCAAAGCCTCTGGCCACCCGGCGCCGAAATACCGCTGGCTGAAAGACAACAGGCCTCTGGAACCAGACACTCGCTTCAGACAGAGCGTGACGGGGCTGCTGATAGAACGAGCTCAGCCCAGCGACTCTGGCAGCTACGTCTGTGAAGTCTGGAACAACTACGGCAACGCGGAGGTTATCGGGCGCCTTCTGGTCAAGGGTACGTTCGCGGATACCGGTCAGAAAACATTTGAACTCGCATCTTGTTAAAGCAACACAGCGTGCTATCGGGAATAACATCACGGCGGGTGCCATAGATAATCGCGGCCCTGATGTTATTCGGCGTTCCAAAGTAGGTCCACAACAGAAATGAATTGCGGTATACACAATGCTGGGCCTTTAAACTCTAACCACATAAACCTTTTCTCCTGTGAAATCCAGAACCTTTGCGTGTGGTGGTCAGCCCTAGGAAGGTGAAAGGCAGTGTGGGTAGCCAGGTGTCCCTAACCTGCAGCGTCACAGGGTCAGAAGAGTACGAGCTTTCCTGGTACCGCAATGGCGACAAAATCGTCACGGCCACTGGCGTCCACATGAACGGCATCAACAAAGAGAACCTGGTGATGGACGGCATGGCGAAGAGCGACGGCGGAGCCTACCAGTGCTTTGCCCGGAAGGGAAAGCTTTCGGCTCAGGACTTTGTGCAGGTCATCTTAGAGGGTCAGTATTTACAAAGCGACTGGTTCTTGGGTCATTTGTTAACGAGCTATCTGCAGTGGTAAGCGCTGTCACCATAGAGATCTGGAGACTTAGGTCTGAGTTCTGACCCAAGTCCAAGTCTCTAAAGTGCATGAGGGAATGAGTGTGTGTGTGTGTGTGTGTGTGTGTCTGGACGGGGTTCCTGCGTTTTACCCAGTCAGGCCCCAGCCTCCCCTGAACAGCCCCAAAGGTGATCCAGAACCGATCAGATGAGAAGCAGATCAGGAAACTAATCGTTCTTCTCCCCGTTCCTTTACAGACGGAACCCCCAAGATCCTGTCTGCCTTCAGCGAGAAGGTGGTGAGCCCGAATGAGTTCGTGTCCCTGACGTGTCACGTCAAGGGCACGCCTCAGCCCGTGGTCACGTGGACGCTGGACGACGACGTGGTGGTGAAGGACAGCCGTCACCGCATGGGCCACAGCATCACAGCCGAGGGCAACGTGGTCAGCCACCTAAACATCTCTCACATGCAGGTCCGCGACAGCGGCGTCTACCGGTGCACCTGCAACAACTCGGCGGGCACGGTCTCTTACCAGGCTCGAATAAACGTAAGAGGTGCTTGTCAGATCAGCTCCTCCAAAAACACCAACACAACACAACACACACACACATCGACAATTCGTGCATGCCTTGGAATTCCTCTTTGCCGTTTCAGGGGACGTCAGACCGACCGAAAGAAGCATCTGATTTGTAAGAAGGTTGTTAATCGATTCGATGAATTAGTCTTGCTATGCTGTAGAGTCGCATGATCATGGACTCGGCGGGGCGGTGGCTCGGTGTTGTATTACAGAATTAAGGTCCTGGGTTCGATCTCCGGTGGAGGGACCTGTGTCCTCCCCGTACTCTGGTTTCCTCCCACAGGCCAAGTGGCCTTTGTGTGTGTGTGTGTGTGTGTGTGTGTGTGTGTGGATTGGCAGCATGCCTAAGGTTGTTCCTGCCTTTCTAGGAAAGGGCTTTCCCTTAACCCTGACCAAGGATTAAGCACATAAGAATATGAATGAATGAATGAATAATCATGTAATATTCCAGATTAATTAACCAGTAATAACCTTGTATTTTAGCATCTTCGAAAGTTTATTCCTTCCGAATCTAGGGGACTTTGCCGTGCCACCACGTCCTACAAACCGGAGGTCCCTGCTCTCCAGCAACCACAACCTTCTGCTAAAAAAAAAAAAAACCCCAAAACTTAGTGACCATGTTTTGACCTTAGAAGGACTGATTTTAAAACGGTTCTGCTTTCAATTACTACTGAAATCTCCAAAAATGAGCGAATCGCAAACAGAAATCTTACACTCGCACCTTCGCTATAGGTCCTGCTGACATACGGCCCATGAAGAACCTCACTGCCATAGCCGGCCGAGACTCCTACATCCACTGCCATGTGGTCGGTTATCCATACTACTCCATCAAGTGGTACAAGAACTCCAACCTGTTGCCCTTCAACGACAGGCAGCGAGCGTTTGAGAACAACGGCACCCTGAAGCTGCTGAACGTTCAGAAGGAGCTGGACGAAGGCGAATACGCCTGCCACGTCCTCGTCCAGCCTCAGGTCTTCAAGAACCAGAGCGTCCACGTCACTGTGAAAGGTACTACGAGAAAGGATATTCACTTTGTAACAAAACGTTCAGACGGCTGCCTGGGCTTGATAAGATATGTTGTGTTGTTTGATTTTCTCCTCAGTCCCCCCCTTCATCCAGCCCTTTGAGTTTCCACGTTACTCCATCGGTCACAGGGTCTTTGTTCCCTGTGTGGTGCGTTCAGGGGACCTGCCCATCTCCATTAACTGGGAGAAGGACGGTAAGCCCATTAACGCCAGCCTCGGCGTTACCATCGACAACATCGACTTTACCAGCTCGCTGCGCATCTCCAATCTCCAGCGGGTTCACAACGGCACCTACACGTGCATCGCCAGGAACGACGCCGCCGTCGTCAAGTACCAGAGCCAGCTCATCGTCAGGGGTAACGAGGACACAATCAGCCGTCGTTAGCAATCCATTCCAAATGGCGTGAAATCCGTCTGTATGTTTCATCAGGCGATAATATGGTTCTTCTGTGTAGTTCCACCAAGATTCACCATCCAACCCAAAGACCAGGATGGGATCTACGGCAAAGCTGTGATCCTCAACTGCTCTGCTGACGGAGAACCTCGGCCAACCATCGAGTGGAAATATTCAAAAGGTAAAACCAAAGAGAGGTTATTCCCTGAACGTAGGATCTTCCACAGCGGTTTGGTTCTTCTCCACTGAAGCTTGTGGAGTGAGATTCAGTGAGGTTCTTCTCTACCCGAGGCAGCCCCAGTATCCCATATTATCCCATGGCCCAAGCGTTTTGGGGTTTGGGGTTGACCAAAGCTCTGGATGTTCCCACAGGCTCTGGCGTGCCACAGTTTCACCCCATCGCGCTGAACTCTGGATACAGGATTCAACTGCTGAGCAACGGCTCGCTGCTGATAAAGCACGTGCTGGAAGAGGACGCTGGGTATTACCTGTGCAAGGTCAGCAACGACGTTGGAGCCGACGTCAGCAAGTCCATGTATCTCAACGTCAAAAGTAAGAGGGGCCTGATTTGGCCTGAACCGTTCTGTTTTTAGCCTTCTACCAAATGAGTGCATTGTATTTAGAGACACGTCATCGGAAGCCCATTTTTTAGGGCTCCCCCCTGGAGGGACGAGGTTTTTCCCTAGGCGTTAGGGCTCTTTTCCGAGAGAGCTCAGCCGCCTAAAGTGTTTGAGTGTAAATCGATCGATCATCGGAAACGTGAGGCACTAGACTGCGATGTAAACCACCTTTTTCGATCAGGCTAGCAGGATAAATAATGCACGTGGCTAAGCTGGCGTGTCATGTTGGCCAGGATACCGCAGGTCCCCGAGGTGCCATGCTGTGGTTTTGATACCCGCTGCCCTCGATGCTGTAACCCAAACCTCCCGAAGCAACCAGACCTGTGGCCCTGGCTCTAATCGCACCGCCTTCGCTCCATCAGAGGTCCTCATCGCCGACACCGACGCCGGCGCTTGACAAGCTTAGCCTCGCTTATTCTCAGAGGGAAGGTCAGGGCGTCCTCTTATGAGCAGTAAACACAAAACTGTCTAATGGATTTTCCAGTCCAGTTGGGCACAAGCTCTGCAGGGCACAAACTTAAGGACGGCGTACAACACGGGGCAAAACTTTAAGGCCACCTTTAGGCTTGTCGTTTTTTTTTTCTTCCTCATTTAAACAATATGACTCGGCATTATCTTCTTTTTCACCAAACTTCCTTCCAATCTTTAGGAGATCTAGACTATTAACCATTTTTCTTTTATCCTGTTACCCTTCCAAAAAAGACCATTCCTGATCGTTCCTGCCATTGTAAGGGATGGTGACACCAGATCCTTGCCACTTTACCCCACAGAAGCTGTTTTCCTTCTTATTTTTAATACTACATAAACATTTGCTGTATGTTGCTTGTAGTCCAAAAAAAAAAAGACATATGGTCAATATGGAACTGCTAAAAAAAACAGAATATCCAAATCTTACTTTGGCCCAAGACTACGATTGCTGCTGATTTGAATGATTAGTCGTGAGATCTCATATCTATAAATGCCAGTTTTTCACCGAGTAGGGTCGTTGGCACCCAGCACACCTAGTTGGTTCGCGATGCCAGGCTAAATTAGATCACGCCGTTAGTCCGAAATGCTGAATCTGGCCTTTAAATCACATAGTTACCCATCACATTACGCTCAGCGTTCGAGTCAATTAGCCTGCTAATGGTAATTCCTCAAATGAAGTAGCTCTTAAGTCTGGGACCACTCCCATCCTGCTTTACATCGCTCTATAAACACAGCCGTCCAAGACGCACGGACAAGCAATCATTGTTTACGAGCATCACTCAGGACCAATTAGAGGAATTGCAGCTATTATGGAAGCCTCATAAACTGGAGCATTTACATAATGGAGCCGCAGATCACTGGAGTCTCTTCTTCGCGCACACAAAACTCCCGACGTTTATTTGCAATGCAAATGCTTTTGCCAGGACTGCGATTTGAACTCACAACCTTCTGGAAGCTGGAAGACGTCTGCCATTTGGGAGAACATCCTAAATGCCTGCCCCTGTAGAAAATAGAAGCGTTTTTGTTTTTTTTTCTCACCTGGATATAAAAGTTTCCTGCGTTTTCTGGTCTCTAACGAAAAGAGACTGGGAGACGATTGTTCGTGGGCAGCAATGCGGCCCGGACAAAAGCTCAGCGGCGCATTAAAGTGTGTTAGTGCAGGACGGAAGGGCCCCACACCCAACCAGTCATGTCCATTTACCCCCAGTGAGCAGAGCTCATGCGGCTGTACACACTCATTTCGTCTTCCAATAGTGGCCCTGGTGTTGTGCAGCAGCATTGCCTACATTCCCAAAGAGCTCGAGCAAGCCTGGACCAGGGCTTTTTCCCCGCGTCGCTGAGCCCGAGCGCTTCAGAAGGAGAATCATGTCACCCCGGGTAGAGTCCGTTTAAAACGAGAGC
>JAUZST010010689.1:0-12288 GCA_034779995.1 Parotocinclus haroldoi | reverse complement strand
TCTTCCATTTTCTTACAATTGCCCCCACTGTTGATTTATTCACACCAACCTGCTTGCCTACTGTAGATTCACTCTTCTCAGCCTGGTGCAGGTCTACAATTTTCTTCATGTGTACTTCCACAGCTCTTTGTTCTTGGCCAAACTTGGAGGACAAACAGTTGACATTAATACAGGTAACAAGTGAAGGACAGAAGAGCTTCTCAAAGAAGCAGTTACAGGTCTGTGAGAGCCAGATATCTTGCTTGTTTGTGGTGACCAAATACTTATTTTCCACCATAATTTACAAATAAATTCTTTAAAAATCATACAATATGATTTCCTGTATTTATTTTCTTATTTAGTCTTAAGTGTATCTATGACGAAAATTTCAGACCTCTCTCATCTTTCTATGTAAGAGAACTTGCACAATCAGTGGCTTAAAACTGGCTGATACTTTTTACCCCACTGTATATATAGAGAGGTACACTACCACACTATACCCACAAAAAATATCACACACACCATGCATGTACATTGTGTACATTGGCTAATGGCCCCCTGATGCGTCATAAGCAGGAAGGGGCATACTGAAATGTCTGGATTACAGATGCTCAAGGGAATAAGTAGCTTCAAGAAAATACCTTCATGGATACTGCACTTGTAATGTGTGTGCACCCCTAATCTGCCTCATGTGACAAGAAGTACATACCCTAAGAAGTACTAAGACTCAGGAAGCAACCCCTGGGAGGTAGTCTTATGGTTACACACTGAGACCTCAAACTGTAAGGAGCACATTGAAGCCTGAATGTCATATCATGGTGGCAATTTGTATTAACTCTGGATTGTGAAGAGTGATCAGATGAATTGTAGTTAAAGTGATTCCCTACCATAAAAATTGCCTGGTAACACCATTTCACCATTTGATCTCATTAGCTCAGGAGAAAAGGTTAATGTGGCCAAGTCAGCTGATATCACTCTGTCATGCCATTCATCAAATCCTGAAGAACTTCAAGGAGAGTGGTTCAATTGCAGTGATGAAGGTTACAGGGTGCCCAAGAAAGTCAATCAAACGTCAGGACCCTCTCCTAAAGAGGATGTGGTTATGAGATCAGGTCACCACCAGTGCAAAGCTTGCTCAGGAATGTTAGAGGACAGGTGTGAGTGCATCTAAACACAGTGAGATGAAGGCTTTTTTTAGGATGGCTTGGTGTCAAGAAGGGCAGCAAAGAAGCCACTTATTTCCAAAAAAATATCAAGGACAGAATGACATTCTAATAGAAGAATAGGGATTGGATTGAAGAGGACTGAGGTAAAGTTAATCTCTCCGATTAAGCCCCCTTCAGACTGTTTTGGAAAAATGGTGAGCGCTACCATGAGTCCGGTGTCACGCCAACAGTGAAGCTTCCTGAGCCCATTCATGTGTTGGGTTGCTTTTCATACAGGAGAGTTGGGTTCACTCGATGTTTCTGCCTAAGAACACTGCCATAAATAGTTAATGATATCAACGCATTCTCCAAGAGCATCTTCTCCCAACGATCCAGGAGCAATTTGAAGACTAAAAATGTGTTTCCAGTATGATGGAGCACCGTCACAAAGCAAAAGTGATAACCAACTGGTTCGGTAAAAAACACATTGAAATGTTAGGTGCATGGCCAGCAAACTCCCCAGATCTCAATCCCATTGAGAATCTGTAGTCATTCCTCAAAAGAAGGGTGGACAAACAAAAACCCAGAAACTGTGATCACCTCCAAGCACTAATCAGGCAAAATGGGTTGCCATCATTCAAGATTTTGCTCAGAAGTTGATATCCAGCGTGCAGAATTGCAGAAGTCTTAAAGAAAAAGTGTCAACACTGTAAATATGTAAGTATTTGCTTAAACTGGATGTATTTGTCAATAAAAATGCGTATGTAATTTTTATAATTGTACTTCATTATACCATATAAACATCTGACAAAAGGTTTTTAAAAATGTGAAAAGCTAAATTTGAGCTATTCTCATAACCTTGGGCCACAACTGTTTAACCAACAGAGCTCATCTCGCCATAGGTGGTATTACACCAGAGAGGCTCAGCATTAGGAACCAGCACTCTATGCTACCAACTATGCTACTCTGATACGGGATATCAGGGTACTGTTCCTGCCTCTGGCAAGGTCTGTCAGGTTGGAACTTGCATTTCTGTGATTGTCACCTGATACAGATCAGGGGTGCCTCAACATTATAGAAAAGTAGTTCTGTTTCTATTTCTGAAATTTTGGAGGCACCCTGATTTGCGTCACATGACAAAGAGTGGACAAGCACTGAGACTCGGGAACCCATCTACCGTGAAACGAGAGGTATTCTTGTGAGTACACTGCGAGACCAGAAACTAAAGCATAAACCACCCATGAACCCACAGAATTAGATAGAGCACCAAGCCACCCTGGTCCGAATCCCGTCTCTGTGAATTCCATTAAATTTAACTGGCACCATACAGCCTAGCTTTACTGGTAGAACCAAAGTTACTGGCACCCTACGTGCAGGTTGTTGCACCTTGACCAAACTTGATTCCATCAGTTTACTTCCCATTTAGCCTGGGGCAGGTTCCAAAATCTCACTGCTGCTCTGGGTGGAAATTGGGTCTGAGGCTGTCACGGGACCAGACCAGGGTGCCTCTTTATTGTAAAAAAGTTGTTTCTAATACCTGTCTTTCATATCTCTAACATACAGGTGAAACATACTGTATTTCCCTATACAGAAACCTTTGGTCGGTTTGGTTAAATGACTTTAATGGCTATTCAGAAATAATGTTATTTTAACACTATTCAAACACACTCACACTATTTAACTAAATATCCGCTAATTTTTAAGCTTTAATGGTTATTTAGAAACAATGCTATTTTAACACTATTCTGGCACACTTACACTATTCAACTAAATATCCCCTAATTTTTGAGCAGTGTAGCAAATTGGAATGGAAACAAAATCATTTTTACAGACCTAGGTGTTAATTATTTCACAATAAAATAAAATCCATACTGTTGCTACTTATCCTAAAAGTGAAAATATTCTTAAAGTGCAGTGTCAACAGAATGAATGACAAAAATCTCCACAGTGCCAGCTAACACAAAATTAAACACCAAGGTAAAACCCAACCCACTGCTCCAACCCATGTTCTCCTCAACCATAATATTTCTAAGACAATATTATTTATACTGGTGAGCAGAAATTTAGCCTACTGACAAAGATCACTTGACTATTAATACAGTTGATGACGCAAAATTACCACGACTTAAAACACAACATCAAAATGAGAAGGTATTTGAAAGGTTTTGAAATGCTTTAACACCCAAGATTTAACACCCAAAAGATGTTGTGGCATGACCTGAGGAGCGCTGTACATGCAAAACTAGTCCTCAGCGTTGTGCACATGTACTCAGCAGCTACAGGAAATCCTATTGTTCCTAAAGGACGTTCTTCCAGTTACTGTATTAAACGTGAGCTTCCAAATACTACTGAAAACATGCTAACAAAAGTACTGCTGTAATAAATGTACAGGATCAAAAGACGCAGGACACCCTTTTATTTTACAAACAAAAAGGGGAAATTACATATCTGAATGCCCCATCAAGTAATTGGTGAGTGGGGGCTATTTTTTAGACTATGTCCGAAACATGGCCGCCATCTTGAAAACCTCCAGATTGGATCATTGATAAGGTTTTTTTTTTTACAATGGGAAGGTGGTCATGTAGCATATCAATGAAGAACTGTCTCAGATATCGATTGCCACAATCCGATTTGCAGTATCTCTTGTGTTTCAAAATTTATCAACACATCAAGTTTTATCAAAACTTTTGTTGTTCATCACAGGTAACTGAAGATGAACTTGATTATTCTGATGTCCAGGGAACGCAGCTGCCATATCATAGCCGTGTCAATCAACGCCCAGTTTTTTCCCATAACTAAATGAGTACGGCTCAATCTTATCTAAAATAATCTTAATTGAAAAGCATCAAAATATGGTTTCGGTGTGAATTTGCACTGCAGTCGTTAAATGTGTGTTACTTGTCTAATCTCAGAGTCTGCTACACCCTTGCTAGCTTTACAAGAACATATTTTGAGCTTTAAGTACAGTTATAGAAGCAAAAAATAAGTATGCCATCAAATGCAATACTTAAAACGCATTCTATTATAACAGTATAAAATAAAATGTGTGTCAACCAAACATGAGAATTCAAAATGTTTCAGTGCATATTACTACTGTATATATTATCTTAAATTGTACCGTTATTTGTTTAAGAATTATATTCTATTACCATGTATTATGTATCATGGTTTACAACAAAAATCATGACTTAATCGTGTGCTGTGATGTACTGGAATGGGTTTTTGTTGTCATATGAGGCGTAGTAGATCCATTTATACATTTATAACATTTGCCTAAAACGTGTCACAGACTCAATGTAGCAGTTTGCGTGCATTTAAACCTCCTTTCAATGTTGTGGGTGTATAAACACCTGGATTTTATATCAATAAACCCCATATGGATGCTTTGACCCCGCGAAGCAACAGTATGTTGTATCAGTACACTGTTTTGTATCATTGTTTCTAGTAACAATTTTCATGTGGTTGCTCCATGAGATCTACTGTCACATGGACACGGTTTATTTTCTTTGGTTTCATATGTTAACATGCCACTTTTATCATGTCACACTTGTTTTGCTTGCTGGTGTCTGTAAAGGCCTGGTTAGTGTTGCAGTGCTATTAGCTTGGTTTGTCTCTGTTAGTGGCCAAAGAATCAATAAGCACTACTACCAAACCATAAACCATCCATTGAAATGTGTTATACTGTGTGTTCTTGGGGGGGGGCATGCATTAACGGGCCCTCTTGTTTGCTTAATTACTCTGATGGTCTTGGGAATAGCCACCCTTTCAAACGATAACCAGATAATCCGATTGTATTACCACTTCAGCCAGTACAATTCAGCAGCATTCTCTTCTGCTTTAGTGGATGCTCATCCACACAGCGTCTCTCCTTCCATCCCCCTCTCCTTATCACCGACCACGGCTTCTACACCATTCTTTATCTGGAGATATGTAACTCAAAGAAGACAGGCTACTGTCCATGAGGACATGCCATCACACCTGGATATATCAAATCTAGGATGGAAAAGTACACCATAGTGGTGTTAGAGGATGGCAAAGCCAGTCATCTGTGCCATTTAGACAGCCATGGTGTGGGTGTGAACTGCCACCACGATTTGGAGCATGGCTTTGACATGCTACCCTGCGTACCGACCGACCTACAGGAGCGCACGACTGGCATGCACGCTGTAATACTGGTGATACTGGCCTTGCAATGTTTGTTACAGATGCACACAGATGTGCAAATAAGACGTGCACGTGCTTTCCCGTTTTCGTTTGCAAGCATGGCACCACACTGCATCTGCATCACAACGTTGAGTGCCTGCCAAACCCATACTGTAGAAATGCAGGTAGGTCGGTAGATAGGGCAGGTTATAGTGCTTGTGCACACGCTCAGAAAATGGCAACTGCGAAACCGTTCGCCTTTCATTTCAGAAATGAAACAGGCTGCTCATAGATCACGACGATTTATCAAAATCTCACCTCTGCGAAAAAGGCATCCATCGTCCGAAAAGACGCCGAGTCGATCCTGGACTCACCCAGTGATTCACACTGATGCTCGAGCAACGGATGGAGAACGAAGAGGCAGATCAGCTAACACCGGCTGCTATCCGGCTCACGGAGACGCAGAGATATAATCATCCACTTCCTCTTCTCCTCACAGCCTAACGCTAACAATCTCCGGGACAGAAACCGGGATGGCAGCCTTTAGTTTCCTCTCCTTTCCCTCAGAGATCCGTCCTCCTCCGGCGTCCTGTGCAGAATGAATGAGGGGCGGAACCTCCAAACCAGCCTCCCCCTCCAAACCTGCTCAAACCATCCTGCACATGCATGCGAGGATTAGAATGGCTTTGCCATGTAACCCTAACGTCATTACATGGCTTTATAATCAAATAATAAAGCAAAGAAAGCACGTGCGTGCATATACATGCATTGTTTCTATAGATTCAATATGCTGGTTATGGTGTGGAATCTTCTGCGCGTGCTTCTCAATCAGGTTGCCATGGTAGCGCGACTGCACTGTAAAAGAATGCAGTTAGAAAACAGAAACGTGTTGGATTGATCTATAGTCTGTTCGAGGTGCTGTATTCAAATGTGTGACCGATGTAATCTAAATATGATCTACAAATAGCTGAATTTCAATATCCTCAATGACTGTGGAAATTTGTATGTTTTCTTCAGGCAGTTTTCTTCATAAATTTCACTGGACCAGCACCAGACAAAAGTTCTAGCATCATCACCTCGCCCAATGCAGATTACTGATTCATCGCTGAAAACCACTTTCATCCAGTCATCCACAGTCCATGACTGCTTTTCTTTATCTCATTTTAACCCTGATACTTTCTGTTTAAGGGTTAATGATGGCTTTCTTTAGGCTTTTCTTTATTTAAATCCCCATACTTTTAGTAATTTTTTTGAAGTTCGTTCACATACAGACTCTGCTTTCCGCCCACTTATTTCTCATTTGATTTGTTGTGCATTTTTGTTTTTAAGACATACTGCTTTAAGTTTTCTATTTTGACACTTTGATGTTTTCCTTGCTCTAACAATATGCTTTGAGATATGCAATATCCTTTTACAACCTTTCCAATTTGCTTGTACGTGGCCCAGATTTTAGACACAGCTAACTGGGAACAACCAACATCTTTTATGACATTCTGTGATGATTTACCTTCTTAAAGCAGTTTTATAATCCACTCTTTTGTTTCAACTGACATCTGTAGTCATGATTAAAGTAATTCTGCTTTGTGCAACAGCTCTACCTAGGCATGAGCACTCTTTTTAAACTAACGAATAATTAGTTAAAATTAATCTGCTGCAGGTGTTTGTTTCAGAACTGCAGATTCCATACTTGATCTAAAAAAGCAATAGTGACTGACCACAACAATTATATTTCTTTCACTTTTTTATTGTTTCTCATTGCCAGAAAATTGGAATTTTGCTAAATGCAAGATTTATGGCATGTCTATAAAATCTCATTAATAGCCTCCGCCTGTGTGGAAGTCTGCATGTCCTCCCTGGGTTTACTCCGGGTACTCCGGTTTCCTCCCACATTCCAAAGGCAGGTATGTTAGGTAAACTGGTGTTTCCAATGTTCCCTTAGTGTGTGAAGGTATGTGAGTGTGTGAGTGTATGTGCCCTAGGATGGATTGGTGCCCTGTTTAGGGTTCTCCTGCTACCCTGACTAGGATAAGTAGATAAAATAATGAATAATATAATACAATATACATGCTATTATTTTTTTTCTATTGAGCTTAATGAGATATCTTATTAGTGCATTATCACCACTAGCCGGAATTGTTAAGTTAAATGTTGGCTTCCATTATGAGTGAGTTTTCAGATAAAAATGCTTTGTCTTTACTTTTCTACGCAGCAGAATAAGACCTGCAAGGGAATGATTTCCTCAGGGCTGACGTGAGATCAGGCACAAACTAAGAATTGAATTTTAAAAGAGACTAAAAAGACTTATCTCTTGTTACAGTTTTTGCCTTGGGTTATTCTGTAGACAATATCTATTTGGTGATATGATATCTCAGTTTCAGTCTACAGTAAGTTTTATTTCCATTATCATTGGTTTGAATAATCAGTTCACATTGTAACAATATTCAATATGAGTTGTAATATAAGAAGGAAATTGAAAACAGCAGCAATAGGGAAGTATTTACATATGAAGGCAATCTCAAATGTATGTTGAAAAGCAGGGTAAGATCTCAGGAGAGAGTGATTACCCTTAGGCCCTATTCATTTCAATGTGGTTTGCTCACTGACATAGGAGAAAGCATTATGGCAGAATAATTGTCACATGTCACAAAAATGGCACCAGCACATGAACAAAAATTACATTTTTTTAGATTATTATACTATGTAATTACTGCATATAGTACATGAATATGCACGTACAGTACTGTAAAAAAGACTTAGATTAGATTACCATGAGATTTATTGTTTTAGCAGTGATATAATGACAATATACAACATTATCACAATATCACATTAATAACATTGCATGCAGGTCTAAACTAAAACTTTCCATGTACCATGTTGTTGTTTTTTAACCTGACCAGCTACATACTGGCAACAAAAATATATTTTTCCAATTTCATCCCAAAATTCAACGTGTAAGGTACTGAGTAAGGTCTTGTTTAAGTTTGCTATTAAATAGTGGTGCAGCAGTGAAGGTAATGAACTTCTGGTTAACAGAAGGTTGAAGGCTCAGGTCACACTGTCTAGGTGCCACCATTGGGCCCTTAAGCACAGTGCTTACCCTTCATCCTTACCCTTTTACATTTATTATTTAGCATTCAGCTGTCTATTGCACTTACCAATACAATGAATTCTTTAGGCACTGACACTGACTGCACACTTTACAAAATTCTAATATAAAATAAAAGTCCAACTCAGGTTCCAGTAAGTAAAAAAAAAAGCTTCCCTGCTTATTTAGACAGTCATTACAGAAGCTTAGGCTGTGTCTCACACAGAGTCAAGATATCTGTGCTGAGGTCTTGTCCAGCCTCTCTGTATCTCCTGGCCTATTATCCTCTCCCGCAGAGCGAGAATGTCAGAGTCACAGCACGGAAGTCATGCCTGACTTTTAAAGGAAACCTGGCCCCTTCTGTTGCTTTCAGCTGAATGCTGAAAAGCTTTTGTTTTGGGAGTGTGCCTGGGGAGTCATATGTCCCCTGCCTCCTTTGCAATTATACTATAAGTAACATCTCAATGCAAAATGTGGAGCCAAACTGCACAATTAGTCACCAGATGCTCTGCTTTTAATCTGCTCTTAATGCCAGATCCTCAGAAAAAAAATCCACACGACACATGTTAAATATTGGAAAGAAGTAAGCCATAGTGGATAGTATCCTGATGCAAAGGAAAAATGTTGTAGAGAGTAAACACATTAGTATTAATATAAAAATTTTACATAGAAGTATTAGGTATTAGGTACATAAAAGTATTAGGTACACAGATCTAGTGAAAATGGCAATGTCATATTTAATTACATGCTTTACTGTACAACACTAAACTGTTTTATGAATTCTCTTAAAGAGCACAGAAGACGAAAAATGATAAACATGCCTCAGGCTTAAATGATATGAATCAAATAAGTGAATAAATATGCAACTTAAAAGGATATTTCTGCCCACCTGGAGTGAGAAAAGCATGAAAATCAATCATAATTGCATACTGATATTAAATAAAGCTTGATAAAGATGATTTTAAAATAAATAATAGTAAATGATGGCAATGTGTTCATGGGATGCACAAGAATTACCCAAGAATGACTGATGGAAACGCAGTATTGTGCAAATGTACTAGAACACCAATTACATAAAGATTAAATTTGATATATCATTGCTATAACAATGGTACAATGACCATATTCAATTATTTCTCGGTCCCTGTAATCATGTACAGCCTAAAATTACAGGAAATTTGTACGCACTATTAAAAAGAAAGCACAAATGAATAACAAAAAACAGCATCTACAAACTACAATGGCTTGTGACCTACCCCCTACACTTGAGCAATAGCAGTATCTGGCAACTTCAACAGCATACCAAGTTGACTCTTCTGCAGCCCAAAGCTTGATCAGTAATGGTCTTTTTGGAAGTACAGCAGCCAATAAACCAATTTTCAGAAGGAGAACAGAGTGAAAATCAGTGGAAAACTAATCCAAGTTTGATTTTTTTTGGGTGCAATCGTTGACAATATGTTATATATGGTCGTTCTACCATTGATAAAACAAGTTTAGTGAGGCCTAAGACTTTTGCACAGAACTGTACATGTCACTTGTAACATTTCACTTGACACAACACGAAAGACTTGTGCCATTTCTAACAGACTGAATAGATGCGAATGTGAGAAAGAGGAATAAAACGAAAGTGGACTGAACCATCAGATCGTGGAAGTTGAAGCAGGAATACTATGGAAGACAATTCAGAGGTGAGACAGGCACTGAGTAATGGCGAAGAGGTGCTGGGTGACTGCAGAACTGGTGAGAGAATCACCAAGGAAGGTACTTGGTAGCTGAACAGAGGAAGGAAGCCAGGGAGGAAGGAGAAGGTAAAGTATAAGATTTACATTTACATCATTTAGCAGATTCCCTTATCCAGAGAAACTTATAATTTGATAATTAGAAGTAAAAATCATGCTTAGCAGATGCCTAGCATATCATTGATCAGCTCCCAGCAGGAGGTCAATGATAAGCCTGAGGGTTTCTCAACTGCTCTTAAAAACCAAAACCAAAAAATATTGTTCAGCTCGGATGTTTCTGATTTAAGTTGAGATTTTCATGCTACTTCCTGACAGTGCCGGGAGTTAAATCAGACTCTTGTGCCTGTTCCAGGTTGTTGATCAATAACATTGTTTATAGGGTGAAAAGTAACAACATTACTGTCAATCAAGAGTGACCAGCAAATGGTTATAACTATAAATCCCAAAAGTGGATTGTCGTGAATTAGCTAAAACTCCTTCACTATGTTTATTTCATTCTTGTAATGGATGAAACAGTTTGAGGAATGCTGAGCTACAGATAGATAGTAATACTAAACTCTTTCTTTTTCTAGGTAAATGAGGACCAAATGTGTGCAATACAATTAAAATAGTAAACAATGTGTTTAGATTGTTTGGTTAAAAGACACAGGGAATTGAGTGCAAGACAATTCAGCAACAGTGTGTCAGAGATTTTAAGAAGATACCCTCTGCCTGACATTGAACCATTTATCATTGCACAATAATTACATTCCATAAATATCACAAGCTAGCCGTCCTAATGGCCAGAGGTGCAAGGTTTATTATCCTTGCATCATAAGAAGCATGAGACAGAGTGTAAAACCTTAAAGTATCAATGACAAAAAAAATACCAGCAGAAATATTCTGGCAGCACAAGAAGAAATTTTCCCCCAAAGCCATGTTTAGTGCAAAACATCCACACACAGACTACCTGGACCTTTATATATAAACTACAACACTGATGTGATTGGTATAAATATGCCACAAAGATAGTCAATTATTTTGGTTCACTTGCTAACCAAAATAGTTGGTGTCGAACTGACTTCTTTAGTTCAGCAGACCTAAATATAACAAGAAATGGATTATTATCTAATTCAACAACCTTATGCTTTCATACATTAATTCACCCCTGAAGTCATAAGCACTGTGTTTAACTTCTTTGGATTGCTAATTTTGGAATTGTTTGGAGTCAAATTACTCATTACAGAATTAAATTTTCATGTTACAATTTAAAAAGCTTCCAAAAAAGAATCTGATTATTAATAGACAATCATTCAGAAGCAACCATAATGCAGTCTATGAAACGATGATGTGTGCTTTTTAGCCGCATCATCCTGCATAACTCTCCTCTGACCTTTTTAGCTCCCTGTTGTTATTGCCCCGCCTATTTATACATTTACTCCAAAGTATAGAAATTACTTTATCGCGTGTGTCTCTGTTAGGGTTCGCACTGCGAGCCCTTTTTGCGTTGTTCGCCGCGTTGCGTTATTTTACCCCTATGCCTTAGTGTTGTGTTTCCGTTTTCTCACTACGTCCGTAATGGCGTTTGTTTTGGTTCTCCACGACGATCGATTGGTTTGTTCCTTTACTTTACGCACCTGTTCTTCATTTTAGTTAATTAATTTTGTTATATGAGCCGATGGAACACGCGAGTGTTCGCCAGCTCATTAAGTTTACCCCTTGTTTGTTTTGCGTTACGTTTTGAGTGTTCCCCTTGTCTGTGTGCGCATTGTTTTTTTTTGTTTCGTCTTTATAGTCCGCTTAGGACTCCCCTGCAGGGAGGCTAGAAGGGGCGTTTGAGTCCGCGACAGAAGGGGTCGCCTCCGGACCCTTGCCACTAGAAGCCGCTTTAGGGTCACTATCGGCACAGACCCCGGTATCCAGCTGTAACAGGCAGCCCCTTAGATCTTCAGCCATCACGACCGTCTTCAGATCTGTGGCTCTAAAGCCGCCCTTTATTTTTCCCCCCTTTTGCTTTTAGTTTTCTTTTTCTTTTTACGGGCTCGTTCGCGGTACCCCGGCTCCAACAGGCGCTGTTGCTAGCCCCTGGTACGAAGCCGTTCTGGACCCTTTGGCGCGAAGCGATTATGGTGGTACCGCGACCATGGGACCCGCTTCGCTCCAGCTCGTTTACGAACCCCTGGGACCCTGTCGCCCTGGACCTGAAATATACATA
>JAUZST010010688.1:0-12290 GCA_034779995.1 Parotocinclus haroldoi | reverse complement strand
GATAGAGAGAGAGAGAGAGATAGAGAAAGAGATAGAGAGAGACAGAGAGAGAGAGAGAGACAGAGAGAGAGAGAGAGAGAGAGAGAGAGAGAGAGAGAAACAGAGAGAGAGAGAGAGAGCAGAGACAGAACAGTGTTGAGCCAATCACCAGAGAAAAGGAAAATTAACTGCTGTTCCCTTCTTGCTCTGATTAATTGAATCCTTGCGGTAGTTAAAGTGACTGGGTGTGTTGAGAGCATCCAGCATCCAGAGATGAAAAACACATTTACTGTGAGCAGACCCTCGACTACTGATGCAGGTCCTTACTCAGAGTAGAATCGAGTGGACCTGAAGGAGCCGCGCAGCTTGTTCAATTTAAAAATTCATTCATTCATTCTCAGACCCACTTCATCCAGTTCAGGGTCACAGAGAGCTGGGGAATAACCAGAAGCACAGGGAGCAGGGCAGGAACCGACCTCAGACAGGGTGCCAGTCCGTAATAGGAAACAGGGAATGTCTCTCAGATTGTGAGTGCTCCTTACTATGTCCCAGGTCTTTATTATCTGGGTTTGTTCCACCTTTAGAGCCCTTTAGATTTAGGGACTGGGTCTGTGGTAGTACCCCTGCTTGACAGGAGCAGACTAGGAGTGCCCCATATTACATTAAAAATACAAATACTGTTTTAGTTTTAGTTTTAGCCAACTTATAAAAGACTACTCAAAGATATTGACATCTAAGGCAGTGGTTTATTAAATATGCTAGTGGCTTAAGACTTTTGCACAACACTGTACGTTTAACTCCTGGTCAGGTGCAGATGAGCATGAAAGGGGTGCCAGTCTGTCACAGGGCACTAGACGAAATAATGTACGCTGTTTTTATATCCAGGTACTACAGAGATTAATACCGCTCATCTTTATCCTAATCAAGCAGATCAATAAATGAAAGGATGAAATATCGGTAGTAAATATTGTGCTTATGACACTAATACAAGCTAATGTTGCATGTTACACTGCATAACGTTTTGGGAAGTGGATGTGGATGCGAATGTGGGGGGAGGGGGTGTATACAAAGGGGATGTTGCAACTGGGATGCTGGGATGTTCCAATTTTCAGGTTCAGGTGTTTTAGGTGAAAAAAGGTTTAGGTTTGCAGAATCACTACCTTGATTTTGCTGTTCTTTGTAGATCACCATAACTTTGTTATCATGTGGAGAGAGTGTGTGTGTGTGTGTGTGTGTGTGTGAGTGAGAGTTGGATATGATTACATTGGCTCGGTGCAGTAATATGGCTGGCTGTGGTGTTGCAGGCTGTATTTCAGCTTGTCCTCTATCGCTCACGAACATAGGCCCAGACTTGGACCTGGGAGGGGGTAAAATGCAGTCAATACCCTGCTCTGGCTGCTATCTGTGTGCCCACAGCTGCCGGCTTTAGCGAACATGATTCTCTGGAGCTTTGGGTTCTGATATTACACCAAGTCAGCACAGAATGCATTCTGTAACCTCACTAGGGATCGTACAAGAATGAGTTCTTATTACAGGGAAGTAAACAGGGCCTAGGAAAACATCTTGGATCGTATATTTGGGGACGGATGGAGTAATATTGTTTTTATCCATTTTTTTTTAATATCCGGAATCTCTGTACTAATCATTGAATATTTGGAGTCATATAAGCAAAACTCTTGCATCTTACTTTACCTCAGCATAAGAAAGCGTCCGTGCGAACTGTGAATGCAAACCACAAATGGCCCTGGATCAAATGTTCTTGGACTGGGGTGGGGTGGGGTGGACTTTAAGTCAAGTCGAGTCAAGTCAAATGTATTTCTATAGCGCTTTTTGCAATGGAGCATCGTCTCAAAGCAGCTTTACAACATTATATTATCTTAAAAGGCCAATCCCAAATTGAGCAGGGCATCGGTGGCAAGGAAAAACTCCCTAAATGTTGTGAGGATGAAACCTAGGGTGGACCAAGAGGCAAAAAGGGACCCGACCTCTTTGCATGGCTCAGATGTTAATCAAAGTAATAAAGTTTGTATCAATAGTGCTACTAAGTAAATAATAACATTCATTCATTTATTCCCTTCCTCTCAATCCACACGGGGTTGCGGGAGAGCCGGTTCCCACCTAGCGACTCTAGGCGCAAGGGCAGGAACAACCCTAGACGGGGTGCACACACAGAGTCACACACTAATGGCCACTTTAGAGACACCAGTTAACCTAACTCGCATGTTTTTGGACTATGGGAGGAAACCGGAGTACCCAGAGTAAACCCACGTAGACACGGGGAGGACAGACTCCACACACAAAGGACCACAGAGTCACTTTAGGATAATGAGTCCTCAGCGGGAAAGTCCTTGGAGGCATATCGTCCTCTGACAACCGACGGATGGAGAGTTTGGATGGAGAGTTTGGATGGAGAGTTTGGATGGAGAGTTTGGATGGAGAGTTTGGATGGAGTTTTAATTAAGTCCATGGAACTGTTTGTTAAGCACTTAATACTGCAGTACAGTTCTGCTAAAAATGAATGCTAGTCGGGTTAAACTCATCAAACTGTCCCTTTAAAGTTTTTTTGTTGCCCCTAAATTCGAACAGACATTCCGACCTTGAACATGGACACCCTAAATATAACGCTCAATGGTGCGATCTTTTAAACCCAACGCACCTTGCTCTGTCCAGTCCATGGCGATAAAACCCAACACCATAATCCGGCTACATTAGGAGTGGGTTTTTTTTTTTCGAAATCGCAAAAGAGATTTTTGTAACGCTCCGGGCGCCTATGGGCATTACTGCAATTGCTACACACACTCACCGGGCTACGGTACGATGCTCTATCCCTAATAGTCCTCTAATTTCTAAACACACACACACACACACACACGCAGCCTCCAGGAGTTAACGTGTTGTCATGGTAACCGCAGGTCATGGTAATGTCTTTTTCTTCACTGTCTCTTGCTCGGGCAGGAATGTCTCTTCACTCTAATAAAAAGACAAGACAATGAGGAGAATAATGAAGCCTGAGAACCCGAGAAGAATCCTTTATGTGGCGACATGTAGATTGGGAAGCATCACAGGTCACTTCTGCAGCATGAAATAATAAAGATATGTAAGAGCTCTGTGATGTAGAGCCGGCTGATTAGAAGTACAGTGTATGATAAAAATGGTACACCTTTTTTTTATCCATGTACAATAAAGCACGGTCAAGGCTGTATGACATCATTTCAGTAGTGCGTGCGGACGATGGCACGCACAAATCGCTCAGTGGGTAAGCAATCCTCTGCTTATTGCTCCCATACTAGGGTACTACCACTCAGTGATGCAATTATGCAGGTGATTCTGACTCTCCCGATGGGGAACCCGGGGCGGTGTAGCTCAAAAACCATGGGATGTTGCAACATGCTTCCGATATCATATCATATCATATCATATCATATCATATCATATCATATCATATCATAGGTGTTGTGAATCTGACCCAGAGCAAGCTCAAGGCAGGAAGTGGTTGGTGATGGTAGCGGTGGCGGCTGCTGCTGGTGATTGGACTGCCTGGGCAATGGCTGCTGAATTATATCTCACAGCAGCTATTTGTGTCGGCTGAAAGGTGGCCCCGTGGCTCTGTGGGGAGACTTTATAAGGGTCTTGCTCTGCTAGGTTCATGTCTGTCTGCGGTCTTTAATTTTATTGAACTCTGGGCACAAGGGCAGGAATAACCCTAGGCAGAATGCCAGTCCATCGTAGGACACACACACACACACACACACACAGAGTTACGCAGTTAGTGCCATTTAAGAGACACCAATTAACCTAACGCGCACGTCTTTGGACTGTGGGAGGAAACCGGAGACTTGGAGCAAACCCACGCAGACACGGGGAGGACATGCAGACTCCACACAGAAAGGACCCAGGCTGCCCCACCCTGGGATTGAACCCTGGACCTTTTTGCTGCGAGGCAGCGGTGCTAAACACCGAGCCCCCCAACCAAATGCTTCTTATTTTAATCTGAAATTCGTCAACATAATGGTTTATTTGCAGAACAATAGCTTTTACAGATGACTCAATCACCACAAATGTAAATGAAATAGATTGAAATCTGTGCCAAAGAGGTACAATACCCAAAACGCATTTTAATAGGTCACTGTCACGCCCCTCTTGTGGCAAGACCCAGTCTAATGAGACCACAGTTGTAATCATTTACATATCTTCCTGAGCTATACTTACAATAATTTATTAGAAACAATTATAAGAGGAAAGGAAGCAATCATTTGGGCGTCGGCAATAGATTCATTCTGTTTTCATTACTTCTTATTGGGAAATTCGATTCCGATTTTGGACCAATCAGAATTTCTATGGCCTTCCCGACCCAATTAAGTTCAAATGACAAAGATCCACTGTATTTTTCAACCACTTCAGCTTCAAGTGGCAAACACTTGGCTGCATTAAGAATGTTTTCTTCCTTATTTCTTTTGTAATCTGTGAATTACCTGCAGCGCAGCAGATATTTAGTGAAGGGCACTTGGTAAAGCTCCTGGCGATCAGTTCTTGTGATCATTTACATATCTGCCTGAAGTTTTTTTGTAGGTGAATATATGGTAATAAGTTCTGTAGGATTTGTTTTGTGGGTAGAACTTGATAGATCCAGAGAAAAAGTGCAGAAAAGATATTTATAATAAGCTATTCTGATTACCTTCAGTGGTAAGACAGATGGAAACTATTGATAGAAAAAAAATGTTTTACACATAGGGTTAGGGTTGGGGTTTTCACAGAACAAAGGGGAGCATGTATCCCAAATTGGGCACCACTCCAAGGCAGGGCTGAAGGGATCCCGCAGACTGCTGTGCCAACCAAGCAGCATTTTTATTACTGCAATCACAAATGTTTCTTGCCATTTGTTAACTGATTACATGTTGTTTTCTTATTTGTTCGCCACTGACCTTTAGGTTTCCTTAAATGTGTCTGACATTTTCCATGTTCATACCACATTGTTTATGTTAACCAGCTAGAGAGAGGCTTCCAACATCACTTCTCTCTCTCTCGCTCTCTCTCTCTCTTTATCGCTGGAGCCTAAAAAACTTCTTACCCTCATCGGCGTTCACATCACAGAAACTTTATTCTGGATTTGGCTGCCAGTAAATTATTGATTTTTCGGCCACTTATGAGAGAATGAAGCAGCGTTTACTCAGCGCGAGCCGCTCTGAATTAATCATCACGGTGTCACAATAAATACGACCGATTCTTTCATTACAAAACAACCAATTTTCGCATAAATGACAGATGTCTTGGGCATCCTGACTATTACCTGCGCTATCAGTTTACTGCGCATCAAAGTTTCATAAGAAAGGCTTTTGTGGTCCGGCTCATGGTCCTGTTTTCCACCGATGCAAAGATGCACTGTGTGGTTTTATCATCCGCAATCCAATTAAGCCTTCCTAAAATACTTGCCAGTGTTATTTGATGCTGATTCGGACTTAATGAAATGAGCTGAAACAAATCAATAAGGCAGCCTCATTATAGTGGATACACAGGCTGAGATCCTGGGATGGAAGCTGTAAAGACTAGATCCGATATTAGACGAGCTGCGAATAATGAAAATAGCTCCTATATATGTAGTACCAATATTTTTCTTGGTGGCGTAACTGACCTTCAAGGGTGTAATGCTTCTGTAATCATACAGTGTGTGGAGTGGTTCTCAGATCCACCAGGACCCTCTCCAGGTTAATGAGAGATGCGTATGTTTAAAAGATTAGCCATAATCAGCCTAAAAACCTTTGAAGTGGATATCAGGAGATGATTGGGAAGCTAAAAAAAGTGTTTTTTATTTATTGAATCATGGTCTAATCCTGAAGATTTAATCCTGAAGATTTTCCATTTTATCTTAAACATTTCTTCCACATTCAACATGTCAACTAAGAGACCCAGAGCTTAGCATGTGCTGTTGTAACAAATTGCATTTTCTGTCAGCAGGTGTCGCATGGGCTCGCTTGTACTAGTTTTCTGTCATTCAGACGTGAATACATTTTTTCAAAGAATATTCAGAAGATTATTTCCTTTCATAATTCTAAGATTTTGGTCATTAAAGCAAATGTTCATGGAATGGATGTTAAACACACACACACACACACATACAAACACACACACACACACCAAGCCATTATTTAAGGAACGTGTCATGCACAGTGATGCAACTGCTACTTCATATAAGGCATATAATTTAAAATAGTAACTAAAACTATCTGGAACACTAATCAGGAATATTTGGTCGCTGTCTCTGATCCATTCATCCATCCATCCATCTATTCATTAACCTAGACCAAATGAAGGGGTGTAGTTACCATAGAAACATTTACCTTGGAATTGTAATTACCATGGCAACAGGTCTAGGCATCTGAACTGCTTTGTGAGCAAGTGTATGTGTTGATAAATTGCTTGGACGAGTTGCAATAGCTTGATTAATAGCAGATAAATTAAATTGCATTTATAGATTTTGGACAGCTCGGCAATTCCCCCTGTATCTTCCATGCATAGTGAAGGTGGGGAATGGCACCGACTGTGGGTTTGAGTGGGATCTGGATGAGGACTCCGTGTGCTAAGTAAATAAGTGTGATAAGATGCTGATTGATCCTGTCGCCTGTTTGCTGTCTGAATAAATCGATCGTGGTCCAGTAATCCCCCAAAAGTCACATCCAACTGTTTGTCAGCAACCAAAACTATCGCATTTAAAAACAGACATTGTTGCAAAACAACTTTATGAAAGAGTTGCTGCTATAAGTCGCCAGTCCGATCCATATAGATATCAAGAAGAAGCTCCCTTAAGGGGTAACAAACCTCAGTGAGACTGGACTGCAAAATTAATGTCTCGGGTCTTTAAAGCAGAGCAAGGAATTCAAACTGGATTGTATAGAAGATATAAAATGTCTGGTGTGACGTGTTCCAAATCCAATGTCCAGCATCCATCAGGTGGGGTAAAGATTTTTGGGACTCCAGTAGAGCACAAAGACCTGAGCAAAATTTCGGCTCAATCTCTCCGGTCGGGAGCCAAATTAAGCACGGCTTTAAGGGGCATTTTTGATACGTAGTCTGAAACTCGGCTTCCTGTAGGCAAACCTCAGAGGAGTCTGTATTTATAGCAGTGCTGCATGTCTTGTCAGGGCTGCTCGGAGGGTGGGAGAACTTCCTCGACATGTTCTGCAGGAGAGCGCAGCACTCACACCTACACACAGCAGCTTCTGGTGGCGTACAGTCCCATGGTAACGATGTGCGGGAGATGCTATTTTAAAAACGGTTCATTATCATCTACGAAAATTCTTGCGCTCTTTGAAATGACTTCATCTGCAGTTACGATGGGTGCGCTTTTACTTCTATGCTACTCAGCTACATTTTCTAGAAACCTCGGTTTACTGCGATACATAGGATATATATATATACATATATATAAAATGGGAAACCTTATGCTTTGTTGTCAATATGTTTTTAAATGGATGCATTAAAAATGGCTGAAATGTCTCTTGATTACGTTCGTTCCGCACAGTGGTTATCATCGAACCGCATAATTTATCAAGATATTATTACATCGTGACATTGTCCAGCTCTGCACCGCCTCAGTCCTCTCGGTTGCCACGTGTAGCGCTTTCACTCCGTTCTTCCCTCCCGCTGACCCTGCGGTCTCAATGTGAGTCTTTGTGTGTGATCAGAATGGCTCTTTCTCTTTCTAACAGATGAACGCTCTTGTGTCCACAGCCGCCTGCTCTCAGGACGTGACTGCACACGTGGTGTGTCCCGGCTCTTGTGTTCTAGAGGAACGGATCTTCACCTCCACCCCCCAACACCCCCCCTCCACCCTTACCCTCGCCCTCACCCTCATGTACCCCTGCGTGAGGATGTTCGAGGCTTAAGAGCAGGGATTACTCAAGTGCTCAGGGTATTTACGGGAGGAGTTATACGCCACGTCATTCGTAAGTACCACCTTCAGGCGCCTTCGGTTTCTGCGCAGAATTCTCGATCAGATAAAGCTGGGTGGCTAGATTCAGAGGGAAATGAGAAAACGAATTTGCACTCTATAACGGGTTGAACTGGATGCATGAAAACAGTGATGAATAGAGAATAGCTTGTTATCAGACCGGGCTTAGGGTTAGGAGTGGATTAGTGAAATACATAAAAACAATACATTTAATTTGGAATATAAGTAAATGCATTGTGTGGTTGTTTATGTGCCACTTCAAAAGTGTTAATAATTCTCAGTCACATTCATGAATCAAGCCGTTCTCGAGGGTCTTCACAGTTCCAGGACCATTGGAGGCAATTACTGGCACTCATAGAAATTCTTACATGTACTCTTGCATGCTCTGGTTATCCACCCCATTCCAAAGTGTCTCTGAAGTGTCCCAGTGTGAGTGCCTTTGCCTGGTTCTTCGTTTTCCACCTAGCACCCTGTGCTGCCAGTTAGAGCTGGGCTCTCCACTGAGAGTCTCGACTGTGGTCAGAAGGCACAGTCTAGACCATGCCTGAGAAAGAGGAGACAAGACATTAACAGCCAGGCCTGTGATGGGCTGTAACTGAACCCAGAATCTGTTTGCTTAGGGACCCTGGCGTGCACACTGTAGGAGTGTTCGGATCGAACAGGGCCGACGTTTCATCTCTCTGAGGTTTTCACCGAGAGTAAAGAGGATTAGAGAGGAACGAGAGATGCACTTATTTCAGCCATCTGTGTTATTAGTGCACTTTGCCTGAAGGACACGGAGTGTGTGTTAGTGCAAGCGTAGAATCGCAGAATGCATCAAATGTGTGTATAAGCCCATTCAGAAGAAGTGTGAGTGCATCTCTCAAAGGAAGCAGCGAGCTTGAAGGCGCCTCGAGCAAGAAGCTCATGGAGGAATCTCAGAAGCTCTATCTGAGTAAATAAAGAGCCTCCAAAACTGCCGCATTATTTTGTCTGCGCACTTTCTGGCTGTTTGTTCTCTCAAAGATGAGACGATTCCTCTGGGATATAAAGGAAGCAGTCGTGAGTATGACTGGCAGGGGAGGGTGGATGCTGTCGCACGGCTCTGGAGAGAAGCATCATGAGAAAATCATGCAGTTTTTCGTCTTTACTCTCGCTCAGTCGCTTTCTCTAGCCCGATCTGCCGCAGCTGACATCGATAACCCCTCATCTTTAATATGTTTGGATTTGTTCGTTTCCCTGGATTTGTTCTTTTTTTCTAAATTAACATAAAATATCCATTAACTTTTGAAAAAAATCATCGAATTATTTGATTCAACCAAAAAAAAAAAAAGTTGCAGCATATTCAAATGAAACGAAACAAAAGAAAATGTATTTCGTAATAAAATAATAACAAAATGACATCATAGTACATAAAATATTTGATTTTAGAAAGGTTTTTCTTTCCATTTTCACAAAGAAAATTAATGTTAGGTTGAATTAAAGTTGAAATAAAACGCAATGTACCAAATAAGCTTAACAGGTGAATTTATTATTCATCTTAAAAAATGAAATATCTGATCAGCAATAAAGTTAATAAAGTGAATATTAATTTTTCTCCTGGAAGTCAATTTGAAAACTTTGGATTAGAATAAACTAAATGACACAGCCATAATATACATTTTGAATTTTTTTTTAGATGTAATACAGTAATTTAAAACACGACAGTGAAGTCAAATTTAAAAAGAAACAATATCTTTTGAGAGTTTTAGACCAGATTTTCTTTTATTTTCATTATCCGGAACCATTTTTGTTAAACATTTGATCACGCTGGATTTTCTTCTATGCTGTAAAATCATTTCGTTGAATGAACGTGCCATCCGAAAAGCCTTCAAGCGCTAGTGTTTTAATTTCTCAGTTACTTTGAGGATGGCAGTATGGGATCAGAATCAGCTATCGGCTGATAGACGATACGATCGGGAAATAGGAAAGCAGTCGTGAGCATAAGAAGGTCGACGCCTCTGATGTTGTGAGGAACCTGATGATAAACTGATATATTTTTTGATATAGAGCTTCAAAGATTCAGCAATGTAATTATGATGAGCGAATGTGACACAAAAACAAGAGACACAAACACAGACGTACTGATAGAACCATAAAACTTATCTCCCTTAAATGGCCGACTTCCAATCAAGGATCTGACAGAGCAACCCTATAGATCTGTCTGAATGCTTACTTAATCAGAGAACACTGCTGAGACAGGACAAGTCAGCACACACACACACACACACACACACACACACAGCAGAGATGAGGTAAAGCCTTCATAAGTCTGTGCTGGTTCGTCAGATCTTGCCATTGCTGAGCAAGTGTTTTAAAAACTCCCTGCACTCATTTTGAGCACGTGTTTAGATCACCTCCCGGTCTGCAAGCTTCATTTATTTATTAACCTCCTCTCTGACTTTCCAGAAGGTGATGAGTTGCAGATCTGCTGTTAGTTACTGCAGCCTTTCGCTATCAACCCAGTTGGAGAGTTTACGCTCGCATTAAAACGCCAGGCTTTCCAGAGCGGACTGGCCCATTGTCATATTCATGGACCGGGTTTAACTTCCAGCGCGCTCATTTCCATTTGTGCTCACTGTAATGTATTTGTTTCTCCGTAAGCAAGGCTTTCATTCCTCGTTTTCATTGGTCTGACAGGATTAAGTTTCCTGTTTCATGGCAGCGAGCGCAACACAATTATGAAATATCCCTTGTTAAAGGCTGATGTTTGAAGACAAGCCCGGCTCACAGATCGATTCCCGGGTTTTCGCCTCAGAGTGCGCTATTAATAGGCCAAGCCTCGTCTATTCATTAAAGCAGAGAAAGAGTGCTTTCATTCTTTAAACAGGGTGTAACCTCTGTGACCGAGACCTTTCAGATATCAACTGCAAATTATTCCACCTCACATCTCATAGTGGAGAGCCTACTTAAGGGGGTGGGTGTAAAGCACAAAGGCTTATAGGCTGCTACTATTTGTATGTGTGTATATATGCAAGAATAAGTGCTTCGGTGGAAATAGAAGACATGACGTGATTCATGATAATAACAATCCTTATTTGAGGAGCACTTTTGGAGGTCAGAACTCGCATGAAAAACATATTAATGCAACAAAAAGGGCAATAAACAAGAGCATTCCATTTGACACCCAGCTCAGAAATCACTGGCCACAGGTAAAGGTACATCCTGGACAGGAACCACTGGATCACCGCAGGATTCGTAATCACAGCACCAGACCTTCACGTTGCAGGTTCGGTCAAAGGAGCTGAATGAACAATTCAATTCTCAATAATTTACCAAGTTAGAGGACTGCGCAAAAGTCTTAGGCCACCATATATAATGAACGATTACATCCATATAATATATAATAGAACGAATAGAACCAAAACTTGGTTTTGTCGCCCCATAATCCTCTTTTCTGCTGGGCTTCATGCCATTCTTTTAGAGCTTTTTCATATCTTAGCCTTTTTGCCCTGTTCTTCTGAAAATGTGGTTTCTTGGTTGCTACCCTTCCAAAAAGACTCATCCTGATCAATCTTTTTTGGACCGTGTACAGGTCAGTGCCACCCGTTTGAAGCTGTCAGATGCTCCTGTTGCTATTTTTTTTTTAAAATAGCATACAAATGGTTATTCTAATAAAGACACTGATAAATAATTATATATGGTCATTATATTCCATTATATGCATATGCTAAAACAATGGTGTTGTACTAAGGGTGACCTAAGATTTTTTCATCATACCAGGAATAAGAACTATAAAAATGATTCGCATACTTCAAATTTTGGGACGACCTGCTAATTTTATCTCCTTTTATAGGGTACAAGTCTAAGGTGGGCCAGTCCCCGTCATGCCCGACATGATTCGAACCATGGGTAAAACCAGAAACTGATGAAGGACTAGCATCTCATGCTGCCATTTAAATAAACTATTATCCAAACCACAAGCCCACTATAACAACTTGTGATCGGAAAAACAAACAAAATAGATGTTGTTCTGAATGGCTTCCTACACCCTCGATTTTTGTACTTCAAAGTTAGGTAACTCTAGAGGAAACTTCTGTTAGACAGAAGGTGGTGTGTGCCCCTTACACCCCTTGGTGTATGCAAAACCCATTGAGCCACCACCTTGTGCTGGCACCACTAAAATAAGAGGGACAAGTCAAGTCAAGTCAAGTTTATGGCCACATATACATTGTAGCTGGTACAATATACAGCGAAATTAGAACCATCAGCCCGTCCAAACATACAGTGTAACAAGGTGGGGGTGGAAAGACAGGACAGGAAGACTTAACTGAGGATAATTAGAATATGGTAAACATCAAAAAAGATTGGAGGTTAAAAAAAAGCCCCACCCACATGAGGAGTACAT
>JAUZST010010687.1:0-12290 GCA_034779995.1 Parotocinclus haroldoi | reverse complement strand
GTGTGTGTGTGTGTGTGTGTGTGTGTGTGTGTGTGTGTGTGTGTGTGTGTGTGTGTGTGTGTGTGTGTATAAGAGAGAGACAGAGAGAGAGTGAGAAAGAATATACTTCTAAAGGTGTGACATTCACCTACATCCCCCGCCAAACAAAAAAGAAAAAGGAAACAAAAAACCCAGATTTTCATCCATTTGCCTATGCACTGTATTTGTCCTGTTCTTCTTCTCTACCATAGTGTTAGGAATGTGAATGCTTGTGCTCTGGTGTGCAGCTGCTCTGTGTGGGTGTGCAGAATGAGTGTTAGTGTGGAGACTAAAGCATGTGAGAAACATTAGCCAAGTACTAAATATCCATCTTCAACAATGTCACGTCCGTTTAGATTTTTTGTCACTGTTCCCATTTTTGATGGCATCTGGTTCATGTGCAACTTTGCTGTTGTTGATAGGGTCATTAAGCATCAGACTGTTAAAAGCTGTATTTAGATCAAATCCAGTAAGCATTATGTCTGAATAATTCACAATACATACCATGACAAGACGTTTATTTTTTCAATTAATAAGACCTTTATTTATTCAATCATTTAATGTTCTGCCCTTTCCTGGTAAAATACTTTATTCAGTGTAGTGCTTGAAAAAGGTTTGCCAAAGTAATCCCTTCGCCATGTGGTTATTTCAGCTTTTGTTTAATGACTGACTTTGAATGACGGTGTTCAGTTTAGGCTTGTGCCTTTGCCATTTTGCACTGAAAATGGGACTGGGACTGATTTCTGGACAAGAAGAACAAAAGTGGGGAAGTGTAAGAGACAAAGAGATTACAGTTTGTAATTGTGGAATGTTAATGGTGCATCTATTTTGTGCATTGCAATTTTACATAGGCTGAAATGTACCAGTTTTTGGCACTTAATTACACTTAATTAACAGGATGCAGAACAAAGTGCACCTTGTGGTCTTGTATATGTAATTTTCTTCTGGACATTTATGGTGTTCTTTGTTATTCTTAGTGCGTATGTGATACGAATAGTTTCTGAAGTAATGTAGCTGTAGCTGAGAGTCTCATTGCCTGTCAGACCTGATTTTCCATTCTTTTATTCTTCAGAATCATAACCTCATATTTTTACTTTACTTTCTTAGTTGTTGTTGGCCATGTTTTCTCACTTCAGGCCTGCATGCACAAAAGCTAAGAAATGTGTATATCAACTGGGGTTCACTGTGAACACACACCAGATTATCTGATAGACTGAGATGACTGAGGTGGTTTATTAGTCTGAGATCTAGTATATGTTAAGTGCTCAGTAAAAATCTGAGTAAAAACAGTATTATGATGTGTGGCTATGTCTGTTACTTTGTTTATGCTTGATAAGTGTTGTCTCTTTCACTCTCCATCTCTCTGTCTGAAGCACATACAAACATGCTGTTGCTTTTATGCTTTATCGCGCACGTTTGCTCTTTATTTCTCTTCACAGCACTGTTTCCCTTCTTATGCAGCAAAGTTACATCAGCTGCTTTCAGACAAATTTTCAGACATCAATTGTCAACACATATTGTCAATTTTGCATTTCGTTTAAGTGAAAAATAAGTTTTTTATCTTATTAACTACCTTAATCCCACTCTCTGTCAATATGTATGTCTGTCTATCTTTCCATCCACATATATACAAACACAGCAGGGTCACTAGTGAAAATGCATACATATTGTAGTTTTCCAGAGTTTAAAATAACATATTTAATTTGAAATCAACAAAATCAGCATACATCTTTGAGGGGAAAAATGATTTCACATGATTCTAAAGAGCAAATTATGATGTTATTGAATTTCCCTACCTTCAAATGTCCTCATAAATGTTCTGCAGTGTCCAGATATGGGGACTCTAAAGAAAAAGCCCATTGCAGTCAGAGTAATTAAATACGAGGTAGTGGTCAATAGGTCATTCATTTTCATAACTACTTAATCCATTTCTGTGTCAGCTCAAACTAGGGGTATAACTGTCAGCACAGGGCCTTAAATGGGACCCAAAGCTATTCAAGGCACCAGTCTATCATATTCACATGCAGGCACACACAAAAGCCTGTGTTTCACATGCGTTCATACACTGGGACACATTAGAGACACACACTGATCTGACACATGTTTTTGGAATGTGGGATGGAACCATTAAACCTTCATGGACAGAACATGCAATCCCCAACAGGGTTTCGGCAGTGGTACACTTGATAAACAAAACCATGCTTGTTAGAGAGTCAACAGCCTTTTATAAAACAGTTTGGCTAATTATTTTGCAAATGTTCTTAACCAAACATTGAAGTGACTGATTTTAAGTGATATTGCTTTACATACTACTCTAAGGAAAACAGTATCTTGTTGGGTTTTTTTTTTACCAGTCCAACATTAAGAATCAACAATGTGCAGTTTAGTCCTAAACTACCTAAAGTACCTATAAGCTTGTTCAAATTGTTGTGAAACTGCTCCTAAGGCACCACGTTTCCTCCTTTTTCATAATTACACCCTTTCTGTACTTTAATTAACTTTAGCTCTCTACATGTTCCTGGTTTATGTAGTAACCTGAAAGCAGGAGGTACCTGTGTCTGTGTGTAGACTTGGAAGAAATCGAGGGTGAAATGTGATGAAAGCCACAGAGGTGAAATCAATGTTTGAGACGGTGGCTAAATAGATCTCTCTAGGCGGAGGCCTCTTAGCTTCCGGGCCTGCATGCTGTGGGAAGTATTGATTTCTATTCCTTCATCTTTTAATGAGAGTGTTTGCTAATTATCTAACGTTACATATGTTTAAAACTGGGTGGCAGGACAGTATTCCAACATAACAAATGTTATGATGTTAATAATGGTGCCAAAATCTCACGATGCATGACCACATCCATCCTCACTTAAATATGGTGAAGTCATTCTGTCATCTTTGCAGAAAAGCATCTCCACAGTATGATGTTTTCACCCCCATGCTTCATGGTTGGGACGGCGTTTTCATCCTTCCTCCTCCTCCAAACAAGTCAAGTTTAGTTCATACCAGAAAGCTCTAGTTTGGCCTCATCTTACCAACATGACCTTTTCCCATCCAGATGGTCATTAATGAACTTCATATGGGCATTTTATATAGTTAAAGCTTTTAAACAGGTACAATTAATACAGGTAATGAGTGCAGAATAGAAGAACTTCTTAAAAAAACTAACAGTCCTGTGAGAGCCAGAGTCCTTACTGGTAGGTAGGTGATCAAATACTTATTTTGTGCAATAAAATGCTGATTTATTATTTAAAAATCCTACAATGTGACTTCCTGGATTTTTTTGGATTCTGTCTCTCACAGTTGAAGTTTACTTATGATTAAAATGACAGATTTGTCAATTCTCTGTAGGTGGGAAAACTTGGACAGTGTATCTAATCTATTTTCCCCACTGTATGTATACTGTTTTGAGACGGGCCTGATGAATAATCGGTAACAGTAATGGCAGCATGGCTCACTCATTTCTTTTAAAAGAAGAGGCAAATTAACATTTACATTAAGTTGTTTACACTTTCACAATAGAAGCCTGCTTCTACACAGCCGACATGTTTACTGCATTTTCAAAGAACACCTTGCTTCAAGCTGGTTGCAATTTGATCCTCAGAACGTCATTGTTTAGTATTTATTATTTGTTCTTTTTACATTTTTGACCAAACGTTCTTCCCTAGGGTTGGGAAATATGAGGATATTTTATTATATTGTGATCAGTTTAGTCATAACAATAGACAGTATTATAATAATCTCAATAATAATTAAAATAAAAATTGCTTTACTTAATATATATATATATATATTATTTGAATGTTATACAGTAGTATATATAATATTTAAATGGTCGTTTTTTTATGAATGTTTATGAATCGCTACTGATGTGTTTCCTATGCAATTACGTGTATCATGACAAATCCATTTTACATAATGAAAATGTTTTATGTATGTATTTGTACATTTATAAATATTGTAAATACCCAACTTTTTGACTGGCAGCTGGTTATGTTCCACCTCTTTAAGATGTCCAGCAGTCATCTTAAGAGAAGCCATGCATGCATTAGTAGTTTACTGTCCTGTAAATGGCAAGATGTTCTCTGTTTCTTGAAACAGCTTGTATGCAGTTTCTCAACAGACACCCAGAGGTGCACCGGTTTCAGTGCCTGTCCTTTTGTTCTGTATTGGTGGTTTCAAAGTAACTTGGCACAAACTTTCACTTGTACAGTGGCCATGATGATGATGATAATGATGATGATGATGATGATGATGATGATGATGCTCTTTTCTGTTTGTATTGAGGAATTCAGAAGTAAAACAGGATTAACACTAGTCTGACAAGTCCTCTCTGAATGATAGCATCTGTGTGTATATCTGTGTGAGTCTGTTAAGCACTTAATTGAGTAAACTGCAGAATAAGACCGCAAAAATTGGTCTTCCCTTGTAGCTTGCAAGAGTTGTATTTCCATCCCCACGATCACTAAGGTATTCAGTTTGAGCACACAAATGCATTTGAGGGTTGACACCAATAATGATCCTTTACAAAGGTCTTTGGGAGGCACACACACTGTGTGTATGGTGGCACGGAGCCACTGCTGACAGGAGCTAAACAAACACTCAGCATCATGTTGCTGCTGTCAGCTAGTCTCAAAGTCAGAGGTCAATGACTGAGTGGCAATTTGTGTGGTTTACCACAGGGCAGCAGGAAGAGAGCTCTGGAGCTGTGGCTTTCTCTCAACAAGTAAAGTCACTTCACTGAGCTTGATGGACAGACTGACTTGGATGAATTCACGCTAGTGATTTTACAATGTGAGTAAGTGCTAAAAGATGGCAGATGACATGGCTAACCAAATATTTGCTTGTGATCAGGTGCAATAGTAAAACATAAGTGTGCACACTATTCATTTTTAACAGGAACATATTATAATTACATATAGTTACATTTAGGTTTTAAAAATGCACATTCTTTAAATGTATACATATTGACCTGTAATGCTAAGTTTTATGTATTTTCTATTTGCACTCACTTATTAGCTTTAAGGTCCAAAATGACTGCCAGAGTCCTCACATCATATGGGTGTTATGTTTATTCTAGCCGAACCATTTTCTCTACTTTGCAACACACTTTTAATTAAAGTAATTACTTTAACTATCAACCACATAATGTAGAGCATTCTGGTATCAGCCTAATAATTTCTTTATTAGTTCAGTCTTTCTTGTCGCAATCATATACTTTATTTTGCCGCAGTGTTATTTCATGTGAACTGCATGTGGCCAGTACTTCTAGAATTTTGCCATTTAGAGTCTATTTTTTATATTCTGATGAAGAAGCTTTTTTGACAACTATGACCTTCAACTAAGATATTATCAGTGGATGGAAACATCTATAAAGGTTTCCTGCATGCCACCTTCAGTTTTTAGAGATTTTTATATGAGGTTAATACACAAGATATTCTAACATGTTTCAGTGTGCTATGAGAAAACCTTTTGAAAAAATATTTGAAACATAGCCAGACTTCTTCAAACATCTACCCAGCTTCCAAAAAATCTGCTAGACATCTAGTTATTGATAGCCTGAGTCTGAGGACCAGCCAGGTTGTTTAAGGTTGGTACAGGTTGGTCTGTTATGTTGTAGCACAATATATACATCTACCTCCTACATGTCAGCCGAAAACATATGTAGTGGTTTGCAGTATCAATGCAATGACCACTAATTGTGATTGTAGGCTGTTCCGATGCAATTTTGAGATATGCAAGCTACCACAGGTGTCCATTTGACAGCAGCTGAACAGAAGCTACATGTGATGGATATACTATTAAATCAGTATCAACCCACAATCATAACTTGATTGAGACTCCTGTTTACCTGGAATGTAAATGTGGACAATGTTGAAGACCCCTGCACTAGCTACAAGTCTTCCCGTCAAGATAATTAGGGGTACTCGCATAACAAGACCAGAGACATGGCAGGCAAAATGCAATTAATCTATATTTATTTCACACTAACTCAAAAATTCTTCCACATCTGTCTTTGTCGAGATTTTGTATCCTTTCTCCACAGCTTTTATTGTCAGATGTTTTAAAAGAATATCTTCCTTTAAATATTCACAATGATTCCATCCACGGCTTGTTGAATGGTTGAACTTTCTAATAGTTTTCTTCCAGTTATTTTATGAGAGGTTGGATTTTGTTCAGCTTGTTATAACCTGAGCATTTTCTTTCTGGCATGAGCATGTTGTCACTGCAGGTTGGCAAGAATCCACCTAAATCTGTTTGACACTAATCGGAGAAGAAATGCATGAGTTGCTCATTTCTGCATGAAAGTAGCAATAATCCATGGGTGATAAGGGTGATGCTTTAACCCCCTTGAGTATGCTGATTGCCATAAAAGCTTTAATTTCTTCAGTATTGGCTGGCTCGAAAGTCTTCAATGATTGAGTGACATATTTATTACTCTGAAATGCCATGTGTTCAAAAAGATCCTAATCAAACAAGAACATAAAGTCGACTGGACTGGTCAATTCATCAGTGTCAGAAGGGCCAGGAATAGTCAAAGGGTTATTCCTCCGTTCCTCAGTTTCTCCAAGTTTTCCAATTCTGCTGTCTGATTAATGTCCTGTGCTTTTGGTTCATATCACTGTCACTTTCACCACCTTCTTCATTTCCATTTTCCTGGATCCCATAACTGCCCAGATCTCCCTCAACACACTGCTCTCACTCTATAAGAATAATTGATGGAATGGCTTCTACCTCCTCTGCAATGTTTTGTTTTTCCATGATGCACTGTGCAATACAGTACAGCAACTTAGCTGTGTGAATTTAACTTAAAAAAAAGACAAAAAAAAATAATAATAATATGTTAACCTAGAGGCACCCATGTCTGTCACTATTTCTTCCTGTTATTATGTGTTCAACAAACAAGTTACACTGTTTACTGTGGGTAAATCACCAAGTTTTAGCTATTTGACCCTCTGCTTCACACACATTGCCTGTGGTTACTATACAAATACAGCATATTTGATCCTTATCCAAATCATACATTGCTTAGTTATATTATTATTTTTTGTAAATTGTCATTCTATAGCATGTTAACTTTACATAAAAGCTATGACAATACATACATCACAAACCTGGATTACCTGGTGTTTTGGACATGATCCTCCAACAACCATGCGAACACAGCTGTACTTACATAACTTCTTGTTTGGCTGCTTTTTAAATGTCCCCATAACAACATGAAACATTCTCAGAAAATGTACAGGTTCCTTCTTTAAACACTAATGCAAATTGGGAAATGAGGAAAAACGGCGGTTTCATTAGTTTCATTCACTTTACTCAATAGTTAATTTCTAGGAAAAGTATAGTTTCAAAAGGTGAATAGGCTCACTGGCTTTGGATCAGTCAAATTTGTGTCAAAAAAGAATAGGGTGATGTGGTAAATAGAACATTTTAGTTGCAGCACCAGGAGGTAGTCATTCTGACAGGTCTCTGATTGAGTGATGTGTTTATTAGAACAAAGAAGCTGCAGCAAATCCCCATGCACCTGTGTGTGATTTACAATTTAATATTAGGCAAGCACCTTTGGAATAAAAATTGAATGAATTTCCGTAGCATTTCACATGCTCTGTATTGAGAAGCACCGTGTTTGCAACCCATTGATTTGTTGTTGTGCTGTACAGCTCACTATGAGAAATGAACTTAGCACATCCAGCAAATTGTACTCGCTATAAATAATATATCTAAATAATATATCCAAATAGTTTTACCACTTACCTCATAGTAAGTCTATTAGCTAATACAAACAAGTGGGTACAATTTGTGTGTGTGCGTGTGTACGTGTGTGTGTATATATATGAATATATATTGTACAGTTATTCCATTTGGGTGACCACCTAACTGAAATTTGATCTGTGAGGCTTTTTTTAAAAAATAATTGTTGTTTTTGTTCTTTGTTTGAATGCTCAATACAGGAGCCTGAATTGCACACTTTGACTGTGTTTCCTAGCTGTTAATAATAATAATAATAATAATAATAATAATAATAATATTCATAAGAATAATATTCATAATAATAATAATAATAATCATTATTATTATTATTATTATTATTATTAATATATAATATTAATAATCATAATAATTATTATTGTTATTATAACACACTTCAGTTGCTTTAAAGCAGGCTTGAAAATAGCACCTTTCACTTACTACCCACTAAACCACACCTGAGCTACTGGGTGTTTATGACCTCATAAAGGTTTACATACTCTCAAAATGCTGACAAACTGCCAGACATAACATGCATGTCTCTGAGTGACATTTAGCTGCTCATGTGTAAATGCAGTGTTTCTTACATTTATTTAATTGCAGACAGTACCCAAAATATTTTGCTTTGTCTGGTCAGCTTTATTTCATTTGATAATATACATCCATTTCTGCATTTCAGGACTGCAACACATTCAAGAAATTTTGGGATGGTAAAGCATTTACCATCTTATAATGTTGCAATTTCTTCTCACAACACTTAAAAGACATTTTGGCAATCTGTGCCAGGTGTAATGTTGTCCCCTTATTATTGAAACCAAGTCTTATAGTGCAATACAATGTATTAGGTTGTTTTTGTTGTCGTCGCTATTAAATAATAATAATAATAATTCTCCACACATTCTCTATTGGAGAGAAGGTCAGGAGTGCAGGTAGGCCAGTTCAGCACTTGTACCTTCTTCTCCTGCAGGACTGTCTTTGTAATGTTTTGCATTGTCTTGTTGAAAAATGCATGTATGACCTGAGAAAAGATGTTGATTTTAAGCCAGCATGTATTATATTTTTCTGCATTAACACTGACCTTACATGGTGTCAATTTTCCAAAAAAAATATCTTGAATACTCATTGTGTAATTATTTTTTCAGAGTAATGGTATTTGTTAATGTGACTCTGTTGCAGTGCTTGATAAAGGTTTACCAAAGGAATCCCTTGCCCATGCGGTTATATTAATTATTGATGAATGATCATCTTGATGCAGAGCCATCTGAGGGATCAGAGATAAAGTGCGTTCAGCTTAGTCTTGCGCCTTTGGCCTTTATGCACTTCAGATTCCTTGAATCGTTTAATTATATTGCACACTGTAGACGAACAAATATGCAAATCCCTTTCAATCTGCTGAATATGTTTGAGGAACATTGTTATTAAATATTTCAGTAATTCACTTACACATTTTGACGTTTGAAGTGGATATCCTCTGCCTAACTTTGATCAAAGACTCAGCCTTTCGTAGATATTGCTTTTGTACCAAGTCATGAATTCAGTTACCGGTTGACCTTTTTTTTTATGTCTTCACAGTGACCAGTTTAAATTCATTACTGGGCTGCACGGTGGGTAGCACTGGTCTTTAGCACCGCCACCTCATAGCAAGAAGATCTTGGGTTCAATCCCAAAATGAAGTGGAATGGCTTAATTATGTGTTTGGTCTGTGTCCCCCTTGGTCTGCTCTCTCATCACCTGACTGATCTAGGTGCTAAAATGACAAATGGTTTAGATCTAGAACTAAAACTTTACAACCAAAGTAATTTTCAGAGCTTTTTAAAAAATACTTTCTTGGCATTATATTGGTGTATTGGGTATCAAAGCTCTTAAATAAACAAAATATGATTCTTCAGCAGAAAATATAAAGATATGAGGATGCCTCTTCTAGGCTTATGACCCATTTGTCATAGCCGTTATTGGATGCAAGTGCAGAGATAGCAGTCTGGTTTTAGGCAAAATCACAAAACAGTCTTAGCATTGCTTATAGTTTCTAATGACTGTTGTTTGTAGATACTTGACATTGGGCAGTTCAGTGTCTTCTGGATCTGACTACATACTGTTGATCACAACATTTATGTTTAAATGTTTTTAATATAAAGCAGGGAATCCGCGACCTGTCCTGTTTTGCCTCCTGTCTCATAGCTAAAACATTTTCTTTTGGTATAGGTGGTTTACCTCCTTTTCAACATTAATCCATTTTGGGCTTTCCTAATATATTCCTTTCTCTTGGTTCCATTTTGTACTTATCTATGGGGATATAATGCACGTCTAGCAGTAAAACCTCGCAATGACATGCTTATCTGTGCTATTTTTAAAATGTATTTTTTCATGCTGTTTGTCAATGGGGTGTCAGAAAAACTTTATTCAGCAAAATTATAAAGTTACTGCTGTAACTCAGTGTATACTTGGAGGGTACAGCACATTTTTTTTTGAGTCTACAGTATAAAATCCTGCAGCCAGGTCCTCACTGGAGCTAGAAAGAGAGATCATTTTTCTCCCATACTTTACTGATTACCTGTAAAAAAAAATTTGAATTGATTTCTAGGTCGGTTTTGTTTGTTATTAAATCTCTTCGTGGGTTAGCACCACCTATCTGTTCCGTTGGCACACAACATTAAGGTTTCTAAGATCTTTTGTTTATTCAGTTGCTCTCATCTGCTCCACAATACCACCCAAGTATAAAGAGTTTCATCTCTGTGGCTAGCCAAGCATTGTCGAGCAGTTTACTTCTGCTCATTAAATCGTCTCTTACTGTTACTAATTTTAATCTCAGTTAAAATCAGTTTTTTAGCTCACATATGAGTATGTAGTTTGAGTGTTTTATTTGCTTTTACTTAACTTCTTGTTTGTATGTATTTAACTTATGTATTGTGTTTCACTTGATGTTTTACTTTTATTGTCAAAATAACTGATCTATAACACTTTAGACAATTATGGTTGTTTTGAATCCTTACTATACATTCTTTATTTTACATATATACCAACTTCTGAGAATATTTTTAATAGGACAAAATCTTTTTTAACCAGTGTAATTTAATACTGAATAAAGTGAAGGGTATGGATAAAGGTTATATGTTATCGTGGGATAGTCCAGACATCCTGTTACTGTATTTGAGTAACTGCACGCCAGCATATCATCCAAATCAACATTGACATTTGGATCCATCTTGTTGCAAACTGCAAACACAGTTAGTCAGCTACTTCATATACAGTCAACACAATAATTATTTACACGTTTTGTAAAGAAGGTAAATAAAAATTACAAAATGAGAGAAATCTATCATTCAATTAACATGCAGTTTAAGAAAACATTAGGATATAATAGTTTAACAAAAACATACAGTTGCCTAATTAAAGTAAATAAAGTAAATAATAAGAAGAAGACGAAGCAGAATGGAATCATGTTTGCATTTATCTTGATGATATGATCCTGATGCATAGGCAAAAAGTGATCCACGTATCACACTTTACCATAAGAAAGTGGAATTTTGAGTTCACCAAGCCTCTGTGGTTTCGATTACACTCATATACATATGGATGGTATATAAATTCAGGCTGATTCAGCCAAGAAGCTACAACTAGGTACATGTTTAATATTCCAGGAGATCAAAGTTTCAAATCAAATTATGTTCCACACAAATTCACACAAAAAATATGTAATAACTACCGAATTAAGCTTTTGACTTAACACAAGCTTTAACGTAACATCACCTGGTCCTGATTCTCCTGCCCTAAACCCAATTGAAAACCTATAGGCTGAGCTGAAAAATACCCTTTTAAGGTTTGTATTGAGGACTATCTCAGAGTACTACATTTAGTAGTACCAGTTATTGTGACTCATGGTTTAATTCAATAATAATGTCCTTGTATTTCTTTTATAATTAAATAATCTGTAGCTGGCTTTTTAGTTATAGGTTTGTTCCCATATATTAATACTTAATAGTGGAATTGCACTTAACTAATTAGCCACCACAGAAGCAAGTACAGGACAGTAATATGTCTAGGATTTAAGATTGCACTGAATTGATGAAGTTAGGTGCCACTGAGTTACGGGAAGTTGCAGATTTCCCAAGACATATCCTATCCCAAGTGCATCTTCACATATTCTTGACAATAATAACTAAACCTTTAAAGCCTGTTTTTATAGATTTCTTTCCATGTACTTTAGTTTGAGCCTTTTCATAAAGTAATTCCATTATTATGACTTTCTGGTTGTTAGTTGGTATGTCTTCTAAAACAGTTACTGCTATTTTTATACTGGGCTGTAATTCACAGGGTGTATTAACTTAACCCTGCATTAGAGATATTGATCAGCTTCCTTGAGGGGAAGGTCTGTAGCATGGCACTCTCAAATAACCCTGGGCAATCTGAGATGCATCTGATTTCACTTTGGTCTTGTTGGTCTGAGTTCATCGCCCAATAACTACCAATCCACCCTTATTTCGTATTAAGATTTAGTGTATCTATCCATCTATACATTTATTTATTTACTTATA
>JAUZST010010686.1:0-12290 GCA_034779995.1 Parotocinclus haroldoi | reverse complement strand
CCCCCGCCCCCGCCCCCCCCCCCCCCCCCCCCCCCCGCGAGGGGATAATGAGAGGTGCAGTTCTTTCCAGAAAGTCATCCATGTCCGTTAGATTACACAAATACACATCCACTCGGTGTGGAATGTGTTTTCTCAGGATGAATTTTCCCGATCGTCAATAATTAGCAGTTTAGATAACTGGTTAGGGGATTAAAAAACTCCACAGGTTATAGCAGGGGTTTGGATAGCAAGGCGTGATGGCATGAAAATATACAATAACTACAGGTAACCTTAGCTAATAGGGTTCAGGTAGAACGCGTTTATGTTTCTGGGATATACGCTATATTAAACAAATTGGACGAGTTCGATCAGACGATTTCCTACGATGGCATTTAAGGCAACAGCATTTTTTTGAATCGTGCTCCATGCTCACAGGTATCACGGACACATCCTGTTATCAGTGCGACTCCATTGAGGACATGTTTGTTTACATTTCTACGACAGAAAAGCACACATTATTGAATTGTTATTTGTCAGCAAACCAATGTTTTCACTTGATTGTTTAAGATATGGTGAAGCTATAACAGAATATTTTGTGTATTTCGGCAAGGATTTTTGTTTATAAATTTGGACAAGTAAATACGTGTCGTTTTGTATCGTTTCCACTTACACTTAATAAACAGGAATGTCTTTTATTGACAGTAAAAACGAAAATCAGGAGAAAATTAGATTACGAAAGTCAGTATTGTGAATCAAATCTTATATAGAGCATATCGTTATTAAGTCATAATGCAAATATTGGCTATAGTTGTGCATAGTGATGAAGCTCTAAACAAACAACAAAAAAAAAAAAAAACATACATAATAAAGATGCATCGGTTTATCGGCCGGTGACCAGAATCGGACGGTTGTATGCGTGATTGGCTGTAACCGGTGATGGACCCCTCAGTCTCATGTAACCAATTCCGTTTTGGTCACATTTACCTTACATGGACATGAATAAAATTCAGTACGTGCAGCCTACAGAGCTCTAAACATGGTTTTGTTCATTACACCACTGGTGATGATGTTAGATTTAGTGCGCTAGATTTCAGTTGTGTTTTGAGTGCTAGTTGTTGTTGTTGTTTTCTTTTTTTGCGTCATCTAAATAGTCTCCCAAAATAACAGCACTAAAGAGGAGGTAGTGACCCTAAAGAGGGTGTAGCCACCTATTTCGGACACAGCCTTATGTTCAGCATGGAAGCTCTTCAGCACTTGCCATTTTCAATACATGAATGATGAAAAAAGGCCTTGTGGAACAACTACAAAAGCGTTTCAATCAATAAGAAGCTTAAAACAGCATCATTCTATGGACTGTGCAGAAATTGCCAAAGCTAACAACAGCTACGAGGTTAAAGCTAAAGCTGGTGTGAGAGCCAAGGGGAAAAGAACCCAAACAGACCCTGCAATCTTTCTTTGGCAATAAAAAAATTTCAATCAAAAGAAAAGCTGAACAAAAATGTGTCTGTATGCTGCCACTTATAATTAAACGAAAAACACTCGGGCAAAATCACAATCAGCCAAGACAATTATTATCTTTGCCTATCTAACAGAAACCAACTTTGTCATGTAAACTAAAGACTAAATCCCTTATAGGTTTTTCCAATTCAATCAGTTTAGCGTGCACGCATTTATAGGCTCAATATGACGTCTAAATAAAAACGTTTAAAAACTGTTTGGTTCATTTTCTACATCGAATTGGAATTTCTCTTTCACACAGAGCTTCAGTGTTCAAGAATAATCCCATACTGTCATTACATACAGTATATATAAACCAGTGCTCTCCAAAATTTGGACCAAAAAAGGTTAACCACAGTATGAAAAGCTATTTTCAGTTATTCTAAAGTCTAGAAGCATTTTTGAAAGCACAAACCTAGATAAATGAGTCACCAGGGTGTGCAGAAACAATAGTGAGCACATATCCACAGTACCCACTCTTGAGGTTCCGGTTAGTTGCAACCTGGAACTCACTATGTAAACAACTCCGGTCTGGTGTTTTTTCCACTCTGTTGAAATGTTGTGCGTTTGTGTATTTACGTGTTTTGCAGCTACGCCATCCACTGCATGGCCAAGAAAATGAGTCAAAAGTCCAAGTTCGATCTGAGAGTTGACAGCTGAAACGTTCTCTCAAACCCCTCTTAAAATGCTTGACTAGAATGAGAATTACTTTGGTTGTAAAGCGAGTGACCAGGATAAATGTTGGGCCTCCCATATTTGTTATGTCCCATGTGACAGGCTTCTCACAATACTGGCAGAACGTTCCAGCTTTCTAGCGTTTGGAAAGAGCCCCACAGATCACGCTTTAGACTGCCATCTCAGCCTTTACATCAAAATCCAAACATACTGTTAAATATCCTGTCTTACCATCTGCTAATGAGACCAGTAGCTCACAGGCAGGAAGGAACTCCAGTTTTGTTAGCTGGTGATATTTGTCACAATGAAGTACTGAAAGGTACTGGACATTTGTTATTGCAACAATACTTAACAGCAAAAGCCTGTTCAGTATTTGGGTAAAATGCCTAAATTGCGCTGAATCCCTTCAATAATTCCACACACTAAACACCATACAGACATGTGCAGTATTTTCGAGACAGAGCAGGTAGTTCGGTATGTACTTTAATTCAATCCCTCAGCCCATCTTTTATACCTGCAGTAGTCTAAACAAGCCTGAAAAGTTAAACAAATCAGGGATTAAAGTCCAAACGTGTGGGTGAAAAAAAAAAAAAACTCTATAGCAAATTCAGAGAAATCACTCCTGGAACAGTTTGCTAAATTGTTCACAGAACACAGCTGCTATGCATTAGGAAGAAATGTATGCCCCGTAACCTGTTCTTCTTCCCCTCTCGCCGATATTAGCCGAGTACATCTGGTAGACAAGTGGAAAAAAATAGATATGCCACACACCTGAGTCTTAAGAGTCAGACCACACAAGTTAAAATAGATTTCCAACAGCTAATGCTGCGCTCGGTATCAAATGTTCGGAAGTCCAGTACAGCGAACTGATTGAGGCCATATGCACATATGGAGTATGCTCACTTTCCACTCGATTTTGCAACAAGTTTGGGTGCTGATGGTGTAAAGAGGGTCTTGGGTCACAGATAGCTGCGTGTAAAGTTACGACCAGGGTTGTGTGTAAAGAAACCAAGTTTGCCGTCAAACTTTGTGATCCATTGCTTTAGGGACTTGACATCCGAGGTGTTTGTCGTAACTCATTTTAATGCCACAGTTCGTCTATGGAGATTCCATACCTGTGCATGTCATATTACTGTTATGTTGCTCTGATATGCAGTTACTTGAGGGACAGCAGTGGCCTAGAGGTTAAAGAACTGGACTATGGACCAGAAGATCCAAGGCTGACCCTTTGAGCAAGACCCGTAACCCACAACCGCTTGGATCGTAAGACTATATCACAAAGTCACTCGTGATATGAATTTATGCCAAATGCCATAAAAGTACATGCAGGACTGCAAAAGGAACTTGTGTAGCATTGGTAAAGTTAGTTGTCATCAGCCTATTTAATAATTACGTCACAATTAATTCCAACTATGTAATCTAGACTGGCACTCTGAGCAAAGTATCTAATATATCCGAGTCTTGATCCATGCACGGTTTCTTCCTTCTAATGTTTATTACTTCACTCTGGTGGTCACGGGTGGTCGATGACTAAGAACAAATCAACACATCGCCAGGGACAAAGCTGAGCTGTGCACCAGACAGAGATCTGTTATGTAGATTTACATTAGAGTTTGTTTACAAATAGCCAAACCCGAATTAGCCAGTATGCCTGGCATTTCTATTTTCATAGGAAACTTGGCACATCTTTCCAACTGAAATGCAGCCCAAGCATACTGGCTGCAAAACTATGATAATGATTAAGTCACTATAATTACAGAGATTAACCCGTAAAGCTATGATTATAAATACTTGTAATATCAGAAGCTATCACACATGGTATTTAGTCTATATTGTATTTAGATACTCAACGATATGATCCTTGTTTATCAGGTCTACTTTTTAACAACATTCAGCAGCTCTAAACATCCTTATCCGCTTACCGAACTGCTCTGTATTCTGATTTTAGTAACTAACATTTCAGCAATTAAATGTTAATTACTTACGGGTTCAGCACCAGGGGTTTAGCCAAAGTAAAAAGTATTTATATAAGTATGTATATATATATTTTTTTTTACAACAGAGCATTGACTCAAAGCACAAAATCTACACAAAAAATCTCACAACCTCTTTGGGAAGTCCAGACGATATATATATACACACACACACACACACGCGCGCACACACGCGCACACACGCGCACACACGCGCACACAGGAACGGACACACACACAGACACACACACAGACACACACACAGACACACACACACAGACACACACACACAGACACACACACAGACACACACACCAGTGCCAATTTAGAGACACCAATGAACCCAACACGCATGTCTTTAGACTGTGGGAGGAAACCGGAGTACCCAGAGTAAACCTATGCAGACACAGGGAGGACATGCAGACTCAAATTTTTTAACCTTAAAGCAAATGGGCCACAAACTGCCAGTACTGTTTGTACACTATACGTTTATGATGCTGCGTGCTTTATTTCGTTATACATTATTATACATTACATTATTTCGAAATGTAATTTCAATTCAGAAATGTCCAAGGTTTCCAATTTGGGATTATCTTTTAAATGTGTAATTTCTAGGGGGAAGCAATTTACTTAATTTGGATTTTTCTCAGTTCCAGCATGGTGTCATTGTAGCTGTGGATTCCAGAGCGACCGCTGGTTCTTACATTGCATCTCAAACAGTGAAGAAAGTCATAGAGATCAACCCGTACTTGTTGGGCACCATGGCAGGGGGCGCAGCAGACTGCAGTTTCTGGGAACGCCTTCTGGCACGACAGTGCCGCATCTATGAGCTGCGCAACAAGGAGCGTATCTCTGTGGCTGCGGCATCTAAGCTTCTGGCTAACATGGTTTATCAGTACAAAGGAATGGGCCTGAGCATGGGCACCATGGTCTGTGGCTGGGACAAGAGGGGGCCAGGTAATTATTTACAATCGTAATTTGTCTCTTCTCTTGAACAATTTTTGCCCCAACAATTTTTTGTTTTTTGCCCCCATATTTGAGCAGAAATTCAAAGACTGTGTTCATTGTGTTATAAAGACTTGTGTATTAATAAAAATAAAACCTCAGTGGTGCCATCTTCCAACAAGGATGTACGTAACCAGTCCAGTTTTTGGCGATAATGCAAAAAATCGGTTTGAAACACAATAGTAGTACTAGAGCTCGGTCAGAAGGCATATTATGCATATTATATTAAATATATTATTTCAGTCCGTGGGTGCCCTTCCAGACACTTCCTCACTCTGTCCCAGTAATAAGGTGTACCAAAACTGAAGTTTCACTTTATTTACTTATTTTTACTTAATTCATGTCTCTTTATTTCAATTACTTCATGTATTTTCTGATTATTATTATTGTATTACATTCATTGTCATTACTCATGCTTTTAATCTCATAAATTCATATTGAAGTCTGGAATAAAATAATTTTTTCCTTTTTTTATTAACTGATGTTATTTAAAATTTTCTGTCTAGTTAATCTGTATTTAAAAATGAATTACCTAAGTATATTGCTAGAAATTAAGATTAACCTCCAAACCTAACAGCATTTGAAGCTCATACGCAAGGCTCACTGTCTGGCCATTTTGGATAAGAGCAGTTAATATATGTATCAGGCACCAATGACAAAAACACTGCGCTATTCTTACCCTTTTTGAGTCCTGTTTTTCATCTTGCTCTTTTTTGCAGGGCTCTACTACGTGGACTCTGAGGGGAACCGTGTGTGTGGTGACATGTTTGCTGTGGGATCAGGTTCCATGTATGCTTATGGTGTCCTTGACAGTGGCCACCGCTACGACCTGACCATAGAGGAGGCCTGTGATCTCGGTCGCCGTGCCATATACCAGGCCACTTTCCGTGATGCATACAGTGGGGGTCAAGTCAACCTTTACCGTGTACATAGTGATGGTTGGGAGAGGGTCTCACAAGATGATGTTCTCCAGCTCCACCATCAATACCTAGGCCAGAAATCCTAGATGGGAGAGTCTGGTGGGATGGGATGGGAGGTGAGGGATGGTGAAGTTTTGGCCTTTAGTAAGGTAGAATTAAAAGATTAAGGCTAGAACATGATGGTCATTCATTAGAGCCTCTAGTGGATGAATGCTTTTTTCAGTGAACCTGAGCTCTGAAACTAAAATAATACCTTCTTAATCTAGCCATTGATTAGTTAAGTAAGGTGTGTTGGAGCAGGGAGTTTGCCTAAATGTACTTGGTCACAAAATATATTGGCCAGTAGACAAAGGGCTCCCTTGTTGGACATTCAGAGAAAACATGGCCCTGTCTGCTTTGTACTCCGTTACCAGATTCTGTTATTTTTTTTGTTTGTTGTTTTTCAGCTTACTAACTCAAGTTCAAATAGAATGATGTACACTGCTCACAAAAAGTATGGAATATATCATCATGTGATATTTCATTTAGAAATGTCGCCTAATGTTTGTAAGCAGTGTACTATATCTTTGGTGTAATTGATTTTGGTTGGTATTTCCCAGTGTACAACTTGAGCCTGAACTTCCTCCCATCAAGGATGTAACATTTACCAGTACCAGATTCAATAAACCTTGGACATGTTTTTGATAATTGTTTTGTTGTTGTTACGTTTTCATGCACACGTGGTATATTATACCCTGAAACCTGCTAAATAGGTTATATTTATCAACCTGTAGGGGGCATCAGACTACAGGAATTTACATTTAATTCGGTATCGAGTGTATGTCTTAGTCAGGATATCGTGCTTCTATCAACATGCGAGGGCAGCACCGCTGCCTCAAAGCAAGAAGGTCCCAGGTGGAGTGGCCTGAGTCCTTTCTGTGTGGCGTCTGCATGTCCTCACTGTGTCTGCGTGGGTTTACTCCAGGTACTCCGGTTTCCTCCCACAGTCCAAAGACAGTAAATTGGTGTCTCTAAATTGTCATTAACTTGTGTATGTATGACTGGTCTTCAGATTAACTTGTGTATGCATGTAACCTTGTGTGTGTGTGGCCATCCAGCAACTGATGCTGATAAGCGATCTTACATAAGCCAAATAAACAAACAAACTATCAACATGCAAATACAAGTTGTATTAAGACTTTTTCCCCCAATATAGCTCTAGGACTTTACAAAAGACAAAACAAAATAATCAAAGCTGTGTGAATTACAATACTTAAATTAGAAATAGGTTGACATTTATTAAAATGACACTACCACAGAATAAGTAAATAAAACCTTTTTAAAAACTAATACTTAAATCAAATTATTTGAGATGTGATCCTAATCCATGCCACATAAGGTGTGAAGCTATAAACATCACTTTCAGTAGCTCCTATCACAATCAAACCCCATTATCCATCTGTACAGACGATAGCTTGGATAGTGAATATTTGAAGAGTGGTTTTGTTCTCCCATCTGTTTTCAATCATATCAGCAGGACTGTAGAAAAAAAGCAGCAGCTGGAAAGGGATATAACATTACATACTAGTTAAACACAAACCAGAGTAAACAAAAATAAACCATCTGAACATAACTCTTATTTTACAGCATTAAACAGATGTTCTTATCTAGAGAAATGATAAGTGTAGAATCAAATCAAAAGGGACTTATTCAAGGATCCAGCAATGATAGCTTGGAAATGCTGGGACCTAAACCCTGGCCCTTTAAATCAGTATCCCAGTACCTCAAATCTATGGGCACTCCAAAATGTAGGGCTATAACAGCCTTCACTTTTTGGGAATGCTTTGTTAAGCCTAGATTTTGAAACACGACTATGTTGTTGAACAGGGATATAGTACAATAAACCCTGACTCATTGCAGTTAATCTCAAAGCTGTTTGAGTTAAAGTCAGGGAACTGTGTATGCCAGGTAAGTTGTCCAAGCTTTTTTCAGTTAATTTGTTTTAGGCAGGGTGAAGAGTTAATGAAGTGACTTGTTGGAGATAGAAACCTATACTGAACACAAATATAAACGTGACACCTTCATGAGCGGTAGTCAAAGCTGTAAAACTTTTTCGATGTTCATCATAGGCTTTTTTTTCTTAAAGTGTTTACAGATTTGTCTACATCTGTTTTAGTTAACACTTCTTTGCTGATATTTTCCATTCACCTCACATGGCCAATCCTTTACAATGGCTGTATGAAGTTACTGGATATTGGCAGGAGCTGGAATACTCTGTTGTATACCCCAATCCAGAGCGTCCCAAACATGATTAATTGGTGACATGTCCGGTGAGTATGCTGGCCATGTAAGAACTGGAACGTGAGATGATGGTTGTGGATAAATGACATAACAATGGGCATCTAGGTTTCATCACGGTTTCTCTGTGCATTCAAAATGCCATTGATAAAATGCACCCGTGTTCATTCTCCATAACATACGCCTGCCCATACCATAACCCAAATTCCTCCATGGACAACCGCTCACAACACGATTATTAATTTTATTACTAGCTATGGAATCACCACTTTTGGAGGAAGATCTTTTAATTGTATAATTTTGTAGAAAAATCAAAATTCCAACCATTTGGCATTAAGAAAACAACAAATAAATAAATAAATATATTTTGTGTAGCCAGTCAGAACTGTTTTCTGCAGGAAATAAATATTGAATCACTAAAGTTTTAGTTAAATATTATGGAATCGCTCTGTAATTTGCAGTTCCAACACAAAAACCTGCATCAGATTAAATCTGCGGATTGTCACCAGTTAAAAAAAAGGTGCTCACATCTTGGAGAGCTGTTGCACAAAGTGGATTGTCATGAATCATGGCTCCAACATGAGAGACATCAGTAGAAACAAAACAGACAATTATAAATCATATATAACTATATTCTTAACTAGAACTATATAGTAACTATATCATAACTATAATCTTCAAGAAGATAAATCATCACGGAATGTTGCAAAAGATCTTGGTTGTTCCCAGTCAGCTGTGTCTAAAATCTGAACCAAGTACAAACAAAATGAGAAGGTTGTAAAAGATGTGAACTTAAACATCAAGATAGAAAACATAAAACTTGTTGAATATGTGTTGATAACAGAACATTTCCACAGTCATTGATGATATGGGGCTTCATGTCAGGTAATGGCATGGGGTATTGACAGTCATTACATCTTCAATGAATGTCACCATCTATATTGACGTGCATAGGACAAAGGATGTGAAAACATATATATATATATATATATATATATATATATATATATACAGTTAATTGGACCACATCGGAACGCGATCGTTTTGGTCCTAATAATAGGCTGGTCCAATTAAAGGATGCCCTATGCTACAAGACGGGACGTGCTGTAATTTATATAACATATTAAATGTTTATTAAACCTTTATTGTGCGATATACACGTATAGAGAACATACAAACAAGAACTACTGTTGCTTACGAACTTTGTTCATTGAAAAATACATTTGCAAACAAGTTTTTCGAAACGAACTACAGCACAATATATAGATACTCAGCATGCGAAGCATAATACAAAATACATAATACATAATAGAACTTATCCAGTGTGTTCTGACGCCTTCTCTTGACGGACTGCACTTGAACAAAATCAAGGGGCGTGGTCACCTCCTGCTGGTTGTGCTCTCGTCAACACAACCTTTCGGATTTCCTGACCTTTGATAAAAACATAAATTCTCCCAGGGATCCCAAAAATCCTCCCATATCTGATATTTGCATCCGCTCTAAGCGGCAAACTTGTGGCTTCTTTTTCTTATTGGCTCTCACGTTCTTTGGTCCGATTAAATGGCATTTTGGAACAAATAAGCGAATAACACTAAGCGTATATAATAGGATGCAGTGTCAAAGATGACAGAGGCAAACGGGAGCATGGGTATGGTCTGCCGAGCAGAGCGTGTGTGTGACAGTGCTCTCTTTGAAGGACCCGTGCGGGCAGGGCAAAGGCAAGACCCCACGGAGCGGCGTGCTGGGGTGGTCTTGCGAGGAGCACTCCTCCGGGCCGTACCCCTCCCAGTCCACTAGATACTGCAGCCTCCAGTCATGAGAGTTAGCCGAACAGTAGAGCCTGAGGAACTTGCGTAGCTCCTGGTTGACCCTCTTGCACTGGCCATTGGACTCCAGATGGTGCCCAGAGGTAAGGCTGACGGCCACCCCTTGCTTTTCCAAAAATGCTGTCCAGACCTCATCGAGCTCCTGCTCCAACTCCCACTGTATAGCACCAACAAAACACAACGTCGGCAGGACTGGCTCCGGTGGTTCTGTCAACTATGAGGAGCGCTCAAGGCACCTGGACAGTGCATCCGCCTTGGCTACCCAGACGATAGGAGATGAGGATGTCGAAGCAGGAGAAGAAGAGAGCCCATCGAGCCTTGAGGTATTCCAGGTCCTTGTGGTCGGTAAAGATTGTTACCTGGTGCCGTGCCCCCTCCAACCAATGTCTCCACTCCTCCAGAGCCAGCTTTACTGTGAGCAGCAGCCAGTCGCTTATGTCGTAGTTATGCTCAGCTGGTGTCAGCTTGTGGGAAAAGAAGGCCACGGGGTGTAGTTTGGGAGGCTCCCCGAGGTGCTGGGAGAGGACAGCTCCGACTCCCATGGAGGAGGCGTCGACCTCGACAAAGAAGGGACGGCTAGGGTCAGGGTGCCCCAGCACTGGAGCCTGGGTGAAAGCTGCCTTGAGGTTCTGGAAGGCTTCATCAGCTTATGACCAGAGGAGTGAGCGAGGTTTGCCTTGTAACAGCACCGTGAGAGGAGCTACTGTCCAGCTGAAGTTTCAGATGAACCGCCTGAAAAAAAAAATTAAAAAAAATTAGCCATTAGAGTCGTCAGTAATGCATTTACTCGGAGAGGCTGCAGGCAGAGGCACTTCCAAAGACAGCCAGAGGACAACTCAACGAGTTGTTTGGATGGCTAGGAGGTGGTGGGGTCCTGTTGGCAGAGCCAGGGGAGGCGCAGGATCACTGGGTATGCGTGACTGTCCAGGAGGAAGAAGGAGATCGTTTCCAGGTGGATGGCACCAACTTGAAAGCGGACGGGGTCTGTGATGTGCGCAACGAAATCTGGACCCAGGGGCTGCCCATTAGCTGCGGTGACACGGTGTCCAGAGGAGAGACGGTAGTACGGGATCTTCGCTAAGGTCGCCAGGTGTTCGGGCATAAATTCCCCTGGGCCCCCATGTTGATCAGCGCTAGGACAGAGAGATTGGAGTAAGGTAAGAGAAGTGTCACAGGAATCATCAGAGATGTAGTGGTGTACGAGGTACTTACCCAAGGACCAGCTGGGAGGTGGTGCTAGGTCACAATCAGGGCGACGGTGCTTGTCATAACTGCAGTACATGCACAACCCGTGGTACATGCGGCATTGACGTTCCACAGGTAAGAGATGGGTCCTCACTACCTCCATGGGTTCGGGAGAGGTCTCCGGGGCCCTAGGCATGGGTAGCCACCAGTTTCGGGTCTGTGAGTGCCGTAACTGGTAGAAGCTGATGGTCAGCGATATAAGCTCATCCAGAGAGAGATCAGCGTTGCGTCCCAGGAGTTTGCCCTGTAAGTCAGCTCGGAGACCTTGATGGAAGGTTGGCCAAATTGTTGCTTCATTCCAGCTGCTCTGAGCCGCCAGGGTGTGAAACTGGAGGGCATACTCAGCAGCGAAACTGTCTCCCTGGCGCAGTGCGAGCAGATGTTTGGATGCTGACCGACCGTCATGCGGGTGTTGAAAGACAAGCGCGGAAGATCTGAAGGAAGTGGGAGTAGTTCTTGGACCCCCTCCTGTAGCCAAAAGGCTGTGGCCCATTTCAGGGTGGATCCTGTGAGCAGGGATATAATTAAGGCGCTCCAGGTAGAATTGGACTCGGCTGGTGAGTGCGTGAAATATAAATCGCACTGGAGGAAGAAGCCTTGGCATTTATCTGGGTCCTCTTCGTATTTATCTGGTAACGGGAGTTTTTGAGCAGAAGTGGGCAGAGTCGGTCGTGGTGGGCTGGGCGAAAGTGGTACTGTGCCTGCAGTGGGCAGAGCTTGACCAGCGATTGTGAGCTGCGCGACCCGGGTGGAGAGTGAGCTGACCATGGGAGCTAGAGAGCTCAAATGCTGCTGATCCATGATAAGCTGACGCATCGCTTGTGTTGCCTCCATAAGCTGGTCGTGGAGTTCCTGAAGTATATCACCGGTGGTGGGTGTGACGTCATATGTAT
>JAUZST010010685.1:0-37325 GCA_034779995.1 Parotocinclus haroldoi | reverse complement strand
GAATAAGTATAGATGCTCATGTCCTGCAAAAGATTAGCCATGCTAACTTACAGTCAAAGCTGCATTAATGTTTTGTGATGGAGTGGCTTCAACACCAACACCAAGTGAAAATCAGTCCAGACTATTCCCATGGTAAATCAGTATGCTACCATCAAATCCGCTCTGCATGCTGCTTAATTGCCATAGACATAGACAATGTTGGGGCAACAAGAACTGTAACAGTCTGTTGAACGTCATGTCAGTGCTGCTTGTTATAAATAGATCCGGTTCCAGAACCAGACCTCTTGCAAATGTGTTCTTTTTAGATGGCTAGTCGGTGGACTGTCTGAAGAACAAGCAGGTAGGTATTCTTGTATAATCTGACACAATCTCAGCCAATACTATATTTACATTTATATTGACCTCAAAAATAGCTAAGCAATGTAAGTTTAAAAGCCTAGTTAGAAGCAGTCTGGCAGAGCAGGAATTTAAACTCACAAGCTTTACATTAGTAGTCAAGAGCCTCAGCCACAGACTCCACAAGCAAGGTTTTATGTAAAGCATTTTGTAAACTAACTGGGATCGATTAGTGATATAGGATCTAGGGTATGCATTTGTCTGTGACCATTGAATGCAGAGACAGGTTCCAGACCTCCCCATCCACACTGTCACTTTCCAAACCCGCTTAATTACATTTTGGTTTGCAAGAGCCAGGGCCCTTTTGGCAGCACAGGGCGCAAGGTGCACGCACAATAGAGATGCCAAATGACTTAACACATGAGGAAATCACAGGTCGGAGAACATGCAAACTAAAATAAAGTTTAAGCTTAAGTTTAAAAATGATCCAGTGACACTGACACTTTGCAGAACCTACTGATTGCTGAATGGATTGGCACTTGTATGCAGGTCAACAAACTCATTATGCCTATTTTAACTTTTACGTGAACACAGCCCTCTGCCTCTGTAAGGCAAACAAAAAAAATACATTAACTAAAACTTTTGTCACAACAAAACTATAACCGCTGTCAAAAATATTCTGCACTGAGACCTATAATTCCACAAACATAACCAGCCTGCATAACTAACATTTCTCAAATTTATGATACATTAATGTTGTAATTCACAAATCTCACAGCTGCCACTATTTACTCGTAAAATCCATCTGAGGCACATTGCTTATTATTAATTCCAAGAGCATTCATCTCACGTGCAGTACTATCCAAAACTCTTAGTCTTAGTCTGGTCTACTATTAGATTTGTTGCATTAGCATGGGTATACTGACCATATATAACACATTATATAGATGTATTGACCCAAAATTTTAAACTTGGTTTTGTTACTCCATAATCTTAAAATTTCCACTGATCTTGATTCCAATCTTTGTGAGCCTTAGCATATCTTAGCCTTTTAACCCTGTTCCCCTTCTGAAAAAAGTGGTCTGTGCTGCTACCCTTAAAAAAAACATTCCTGATCAAGCTTCTTCGGGCTGTAGAAGATTCAACTTACAGATGCTGCAACTGCTCAAGTGTAGTCAAGGAAGTCAAACTACTTGCCCTGTAGGTTATATAAGCCATTCCTTCTTATTGTTTTTTGGTTTTAATACTGCACATTTTCAGTATTTTCTATTTGGCTTCAGTTAAATATTTATTTTTATATGTGGTCATTATGTCTTTGATAAAAAGTGGTATAGCTAATCTAATGGTGGCCTAAGACATTACTGCAGATGTGCTCTAATTTACGCCTGGTCTGATATGGACTATATTCAACCTCACTGACTGACTAGCCTATATTAGTCACTCGTTCTTACCCAGTCTTATGTAATCCTCCTATCTGACTTCATTTTGCCCACTGAAGAAACTCATAGAAACCCCCGCACTGGCCATCTGCCATTCAGGCTGAATTTTTGACTCCGATCTTCCAGTTCGTCAGTGAAGACTGAGTTCTTCCTTCATTTGGGAAACCAGGCAGAAAATAGACGGTCTTAAATAATGCAGTATTACAGCACACGTATGTCTTCTGGAGAGGAGAAGTACAGCTCCCAAACCACAGAAGTTTGAATTGCTCCATTGACACATTGTCGGAAAAAATAATGCATCTACCACCTCTTAGCCATTTGGCAGTGGATGCAACTCAGTATTTGTGTATCAGACACAGGTACTTAACGGCAAGTCACCATGTTCAGACTTTCTCACTGATAAAGCACGGATTCAATTTACAAGCTGAAGGTTTAATGGTAGAGGTCACAGGAAGTGGGTGACCATTGGACCAAGCACAGAGACAAGTCAGCCAGGTTTTTACACAGGCCAGATGGCTCTTGGCTGCTGCTAATTTCCAGCAAGTACATGTATTAATACTTACACAATTCAAAACATAAGAGAAAGTGTGGTGCTGAACAGGGGATGTTTGCTCAACTACACACGGACGAGGTCACCTGAACTGCAAGGAGAGAAAACACTTTGTGGATGAGGGTCAGTCGTAATTACTGAGTCTGCAGTTTTGCACACACCATTAAAGCCACATGGACTGTGTTTCCCAATGACTTGAATGCTGTTCACACACGCACGCACGCACATGCACATACATTTTTATTATTATATCTGTTAAGACATTAAACTAAGCATAAGTCCCTTTCATTTGCATGATGTGTACGCACTAATTTTCAATCAGAACACATCAAACTATAGCAGATTAATCACAGAAAGGAAGAATACAACACATTTACATTTAGCAGACACCCTTATCCAGATTGGGGGTTTTAGGCCTTGCTCAAGAACTCAAGAGTATCTGCTTGGGAGAGATGGGATTTGAAACCTGAACTCAAAGGCCTCTACCTTAACCACTAATTCATTGCAGTCACACAGGCTAGGTTTTTTAAAACAATTATTGGACTTCAAGTGAACTTCAAGACAAAATGTAAGCAGTTACAAAAAGTAAAAATATCACCACAGTGTTCTAGGTGTCCACGAACAGAAGCACAATAATATAATAAACCAAATACAGTTCTGAAGTTCAGCTAAACCACAAATTATTACTAGTGACAAAAAGTACTCTCTGGGGTGCCTCCTATTAAGCATGTTTGCAGAGTATTCAAATTGTTCTTTTGTTCTTTTGGATCTCACAAATGTCTCTCTGGGTATATATTTTGTGGGGGTTTTGTGTCTTATTTATTCTGGTTATTATTCTAATCATTGTATTCTAATGTTCTTATAGAAGTAATGTTAGTTTTTGTTACCAACATTTTTGGAAATAACCCTTGTTATTTCCGGGTTGGCTCCTGTTTCCCGTAGATATAGGTAAGTAGGTGGATAGGCTACTCGCACCTTTGTGTGAGTGTGTGGGGAAAAACAAATACAAAATAATGATAAAGTAATCACTATCTATATCCTGCCATCAATATATAAAAGTACAAAGTGTTTTTCTGCTTATGTTAATTTACAGAAAGAGTTACAATGTGCTGTATAGATTTCTGTGTCACACATAAACTTGTTCATGTATATGTATGTAAAAATATCTAGACATATCCGCTATGCACACAAACACCCCACATCCACACACATGCCCACATTCACAAACATCTGCTAAAAATGACAGTGCCCAGACAACTTTCCAGAAAAAAAAAATATGACCATATGAGGCAGAAAGGCCTGGAGAGCATATCGAGGCCCATATAACGCTACAAAGCGAGGGTAATCAATCTCACATGCTCTTTGAAGTGACTCAAAGATGAGGTATCACTGGTAAAAAGAGAACAATTCAAAGTATGTCTTGGCTCACTGGGGACAGGGGTCTGAAGTGTTTGTGTCAAATCCCTAATCCGACTAACATTTCTAGAATTAAACGGCAAGACAATCAGGGGTGATTTATACCCTGTTTTAACTTAATCTCTAAATATTTGGGAGCAGATGCTGAGTGATGAGCATTTAGCATGGCACGTCTCATTAGCTGAATGCTGAAAGGTTGTGCCTCAGATTGTGCCTGTTCTCACACCACAGTTACTGAACTTCACTGCTAAATGTCTGACCCCACATGTTTAACAGTATAGAAAAGGGATACAGGGGTAGGGCAGAGGTGCTTGTAAGGTATGTGGATGCATTTACTTGGCTCACTTACTGGTCCGTTTTCAACTCTTTTGGACAGTTTCCTGGGTATGGATTAAGCCTAGTCTCTTACTGAATTAAAACATAAGTGTGATTCAGTTTAGGATTAGGATATAAGTGATCAAGTTTATTATTAGTGCTTATCTTTTCATTATTATTCACTTAACCAGGTCACACCCTTCCTACTGTAAGCCCCATTTATGGAAAAATAATGATTAAGTACATCCTACAAAATGTTAAGTGATCAGGTTTAAACTGCTATGCTCTCTCTAAAACCCATACAAATCTCTGGCAATGCCTAATGGAAATACAAATACAAAAAAACAGTAGTTATGTTAATGCTTTCTTACAAATGCATTGTACTTTTAGTTCGGTAAAGTGTTTCCTACATCACCCACAATGCCAAAAAGCTCATGTGATACAGAAAGCGGTTGACTTCTCACGGGAATACAAAAAATACAGCAACACTGAAAAAACGAGCAACAAACTAATACCACAAACATTTGTGTATTAAATGCCTCCTAAAATAGAACTTTGGTTATAAATTGAAAACTGCAAGGTAGTAGGTTGCATTTCATTCGAGCAAAAATTAGACAACAGTAACTGAATTGTAATTTATGAACCTTAACACTGAACAAATTTTTCTCTGTAGTTTTACAGAGCAAGGAAGTTCTGTGTTCAAGGAGTTTTCGCTGTTTTCCACTGTTTTTCACTGTTTTTCAACTTTTCCCATTTACCCAACATCCTCAAGGGTGGGAGCTGCTCACTGAGCAAGATCTACTCATGGCTTATAGCAAAATGAAATGATGCCTAAAACCTGTTTTCCTTGGCTTCTAAGGTTGCTACACTGTCATCGGTGGGAACTAGAAATTAGCAAGCTCCGTTTCCCCTCTGCATTACTTTTCCTGCTCAGTGATTAATAGCCAAAAAATAAATCCAATTGTCAAAAATTATTTGGATGCAGAAAAAACGAATTAGGAAGAAAAATAATGGTGTTTGCCCAAGTTAAATAAGAGACAGGCCGTTCTGGAAGGGTAGATTTTGTTGGCGGGGTATTCACTGTGGTAGAACATATATACCCCCTGCTTGGAGACTTTGGATGAAGTGTTTTTCCAATTACATACATACAGTTCTGACAGCATATACAACATTGGACATAGTACTGGCACACAACCAATCGGCTTTCTTTCTTTGGATTTTCCCCCCATTTTGCACCCCTATTTAATCCTGGCCTATCCCCCAGTCTCTCCACGTTCACTACAATGAGCACGGCCCCAAACCAAGAGAGGAGGCAAAAGCCTTCAACTTGTGACCACCGACTGTTTCCTTTCACTGGCAGGCGGAGGACTTCTACTTTGAATGAACATGCATGGAGTAACATGGAGGAGCACCAATCCACCATCTTTGTCAGCATCAGTCAGCATTAGTCAGTCAGTAGGGATATCCCTCATCCAGCAAACACAGCCATCTGCATCTCTGCAGCCTGCAGCCAGACCAAAAGAACCAAGACTCAAACTTGGGTCTTCATGAGTACGAGCGCACATTGACGTCCTTTCTTTCTTCTCCCCATGATTTGTAAACCATGGCCTGCTAATGTTTTTTGACACAACATGAACCACGGAAGGAACATACACTACATACACTGTTGTTTAATTCACAACTGGGATTCGATAGTTTACTGTTCTGATGTTCATGAATTAGTTAAAGCTATTTCTAATAAGGATAACTGGAGCTAGTGTGGGCAGTGTTATACGGTTTCTGCTATTTTCTCCAAGCACAGTTACGTGTGGTCTGCTGCATCAGTAGCTGTCCAATACTAAACTACCCAGGGCCCTCAGCTTGGCTTCTTTTATCCACAGAACACGGTTGTCACCCCATGGTGGTTCTCACATTGTTTGGCTGCTGGGAGTGGTAAGGCGATGAAACAGGTTTTTGTATAACTTTTCTCAGAGACAATTAGCTAAAGATTCGACAGAATACAACCAGTTCACAACTCACAAGTGAAAGATCAGAAAGGCAACAGAACACATACTGTTTTTGGCATCTTATTACAGTTTCTGTTTTATCAAGAAACACTTTTTCCCAGGTGTTGTAATAAAATATCTTCCAAATGTTATAACCAAGAAAGTGAGTGTAACATACAAAGGCCAGTCACAAGAGTGCAACAATGTCAATCTATCAAGTATGACAGCATTTATCACTATAGCCAGTCCAGGTGGTCCTCTCTCAAATCCCCTTCTCTTTCATAAAATCCCTTTCCATCAATAACTAAACAATGAACATGTATTAGGCACACCCATTCAAACAGAGCGGCACACGCATGCATTACAATTGAAGATGAATCTGGGAACCGGTTTGATACACAGTGCCAAGCAAAACAAAGCTTGCTAAATGAGAATGCAGTGTAACAGTTTATCTGCACATTTCTCAATGAGCACATGCCGTAGTTCCCCTGTATGTCATATCTGCAGCAATGAGCCATGTGCAGCAAAGCAGCCGTCCGGGAATTACCAGGCCGAGCATTCTGGCTGCATAACATTCAACCACCCAGATCCAGGCTTGAGCCAAGTAACTCCACACTGTGCAGTGGCTGAAATGACTAATAGAAATTTGAAGATGTGAGCTTGTTTTTTGGAGACGCACAGGGAGATAAAAGAAGAAAAACAACAATGGGGAAACCAAGGAGAGGCGCCTGTTTTCACTTAGTTCCACTGTGTTCTACAATTTTCCCATTGTTGCCTAAAGGAACCCAACTATGGACAAGTTGTTGGATCCCGAAAGGAAGCTGTTACGAGATAACTAACAATTTTAACAATTTAAGAATACAACGAAACCCTGTCAATCATATCTCTCAGTTTGCTTTGTGTCTCGTTGTCTGGATTGTAAACTGGCTCCGCTCGCTAGACAAGCAGCCCAGGCTTGCTTGGAATGCCCGAAGCGCTGTAGATAATTGGTCATTCTTAGCTGAAATGTTAAACAAATAAAGCTTTTCCACTAAACATGACAAACGCTTTATCTAAACTGTTGCTGTTATTTTGCATGCCACGTGACTTGAAGAGGACGCACTAATGATTAATATGGTTATCCTGATCATGCCTGATTACAAAGGGTACTGAACAGGTGTTAGAAACAGAACTAGAGACTACTGATTGATAGTTTTTGTCCCAGACAGTACAGTACAGCACTTCTCATTAGTCATTATTTATGTTTTCACACTTGTTTAGCACCAGTAGTTCTTCTGTGATATGTACCTCAAACTATTTGCTATTTACCAAATATTCTCACTTATTGCTTATTATGTGATGAACTCTAAGGCATTGTACGTTCGATAAAAAGACATGGGATACAGTCAGACCAATAAACAAAATGAGACAAGTTGTTGAGCTGAATGACACATATACCTTGGTCAATACAGCAGCTATTTTCAGAAATGGGGTAAGGAGCCTAGATTTTTAGATGAAATTCTGACTTTAGAGGAGATTAGTTTTAATTTGAGAACTAGTTTATATAGTGGAAAGCTGATGCATTGCAGGGGGAGAAACAAGCAGATTTAGAAGAATAGAAGAAAGTTTTGTAACACTGCATACCAGAAGCGCTCTTTTTTCACAGCTTCTGCATGCTTCTCACAGTAAAAAAAGAATATTAAATAAGCCAATTCATGGAAACACTGCAATATCTTGGTTATTGTCTATAGGTTTACATATATATAAATATTTACATATATTTAAATACTCTTATTTGTGCCCAAAAATGCATCAGAACAGATCAGAAAAAAATAGCACAAAGTGCAGGTCGTATATAAAGTACAAGTTGTAAATTTGTTTATTGCAAAAGTAAATATGGCATGTGGGGATGTGATACCTGGCACACTTCCTCTACTAAACGCTCTAACTGAGCGTCACCAGAATACATTGGCATGCAACGAATGTTCTGGCCTGTCAGAAATTATCCTAACTTCACTCTGGTGTGAAAGGCAGCAAGCAGGATGCAGCACTCCAGACAGGGTAAGAGGACTTCAGCTTTAACATGCCTTTGTTTGTTTTTTTGCCTTGTTCCTAGATGCACAATTTCAGGTCCAAAACGCACATTCCTACATCTCACTTTTGCGCTTAAACTCAAGGCTTGCAAAAACAATCAGAGTGGCCAAGGGTTCCAGTAAGAGTTTTTAAAGTTTCTGGAATTGCATTAGACGTCGAACGTTTAACGACCCGGAGGAAATCCTAAACCCAAACAACACAGTGGGGCTAACACACACATTCATGCTTCTCTGCCTGTCAATAGAAACATTTCTGTGCCTGAATGAAAGTGCGCCATCTGCTTAATTTGACACTTTTTGTACTGCTTACACACTTGTACAGCTCTATATGATTACAGCACACACGCTTTAAAAACAGTGAGTGCCACGCAGCATGTCAAGCGTGCATGTAAACTCAGATAATAGTTTAACATTCCAAGGAAGAACTTGAAGGCAGTTCATCAGTGGCAGCCAAAGTAGAGTTAAGTCAGATTTGTTTCTATAGCACTCTTCACAATGGAGTATTGTCTTCAATCAACTTTACAATTTTGGAATATCTTCTACTATCTATAGGGTGACAGTGGAAAGAAAAAACTCTCTAAAGGTTATAAGGAAGATACCTTGGGAGAATCAAGACTCAAAAAGTCACCTTGTCTCCTTGGAGAACTTATCATATCCACGTTATCTAATTCATAATAGTTGAATTAAAACTTTAAATAGTTTAAAGATAAGCTACATATATATTAACAGTGAAAAAATACAATAACAATAGTGAAAATAAATAAAGAATATTGAATAGAATGACATAAAATGTGCATATGTGCATTATTTAGTCCAGTACATGGAGTCTTTGTAGTTCTTGAATCCTTGGCAAGAGCATTTTGGTGGCATGATATGCTCAGTCATGGAAGAGAGAAAGGTACCGCCCTCTGTGGTCTGGGTCACAGTGGGGAGCGGTTTCTAAAGTTTTTAGTGGACTTTAGTGTCAGACCTTCTATTTTCATGGTATATCATTTTATTATTCCATAAAACTATTATCCTTATTTAGTAGATTCATAAAATATATATTTTGTACATTTGTGCACAGTTTTAATATTTTAATAACACCTTCCCATGTATACTTGGTATTTTATTTGATTGTGATTTGATTTCTTTCATTTTGCTATAATAATAATAATAATAATAATAATAATAATAATAATAATAATAATAATAATAATAAATATAACACTTGTCATCAAATTAGAGAAAATTCAGAAAAAACAATGTGCTATCAGAGCCAGTGAAAGGTAACTATATAAGAAACAATAGCTGACTGTTCAAACAGTACTGTATTTATTTTTGTTTTTCATTTTTAATTTTTATTAAGTATAGTAACAGTGCACCTGACTGCATTTGGGGCACTGATAGAGATCCTAGGTAATTACAAAACAACAGGCTACCTGACCTGCCATAGATGAGAGACGGAGCGAGAGAGAAAGAGATAAGAACAGGATGACACAGAGAGGAAAAGGCAGGGTGCACGTCCATTACAGTGCATTCCTTCTGGTCCTTTGAAACATGTGCAAGCAGTTCTGCCCATTTAAATCCAATTACGATCCCCACCGGTTGTCATGGGAACTACCTGTGATAAACACTCCGATGCGTAATGGCCCCGAACTATTTCCCAAATTATAGGCGCCCTCAATCAACATGCTGCATTAAATCCTGTCTCCCTCTCGTGCCCATGAAGGGGCTAGGGGAGGCACTGTTTGCAGAGGACGACATTGCTCTCGCACTTCCCCTGCCCTGTCTCTCTCTCACTCTCTCTTTCTCTCTCTCTCTCTTCCTTTCAGTGCCACAAGCCAGATAGACTCAAATGCACTCAGCTTATAAAGCTTTTCAAACAAATGCTGCCAGCTACCTTGGACCTATATAAACTTGTCACACGTGTAGAATATTGTTCGTTTGACAGCTGCTCAATCCTCAGATAAACTATTCGGTTGTAATTATTTCTATCAAGAATTGTCAATCTTTCTCCTCTCCATATAAAAAAAACTTGCTGAACAGGCTCCCCTCTAATATCCCATGCCTGCAGATAATCCTTTAATGGCGCATTAGAGACATTACAGAGCTTTTAATATACTTCCCAAGACGTAGTTTAAGTTTCATTACATGCATTTCTCTCCCCACCCTGCTTCTCACGCTCTATGGCAGTCGCCGGGGGCTTTTTCACAACCTGCTAATCCACTGTAAAAATGCTTCTGATCACTCAGTGGGCTCTACAAAGACAGTAGGTAGATGGAGAAATGTGGAAGTCCCCATCTGAGTGCTTGAACCCAGTAGTCTACAGATGCATGGACAGTTACTGGGTGAAATGTTTAAATACACTGTGCAACTACAGACATGTTAATCAGCTTAACCTCTGCAAACTCAGTCCACCTGCTAGCAAAATGCTAAGGAAATCCTCAGCAGAGTGTAATAGCTTCTGCATGCAATTACCACAGTTCAATATTTACCAAACAAATTATACGCACTTCCTCTGGCAAGACATAGGTCTATGTGTGATTTCCATTTGATGCACTGAACAGAACTGAAGATCTGTGCCATTTTTTGGCTGAGAGGAAAACTCCAGCCTAAAGCATGCAAAGGATATTTGTCTAGTCAGACATACAGTACAGGCGCTAACTGTTTTAAGATAGCTCAGTTTATGATTTGTCAACGTTACAATGGAAATCTGATAATCCACATAAATGCACACTCAGCAGAAAACGTGTTCTGAATTTTAAATACAAATTAGCTGAAGATTCTAGACATCCAGGCAACAGGCAGCTGACTGAACTGATACCTGCATTCCACCATTGAACTAACTATTTTGTTTTTGTGTTACACATTTAATACATTACATATTTGTATATACTTTTAATTACATGACATGATCAACACTTTATTATAAAATAAGCTTTGTCTTAATGCCCAAATCTTGGTTAACGCAAGTGTTTTAAGCCTGTTTACATCTGGCTATGCTATGATATATGATTTATTAAACTTTTTGGTTTACAGTTCAGTTTACAATAAATTCTTTGGAAAGTATCCCTGTATTTGTACACTATCTGCAAAACTACTCCATTTGTCCAAAATCGCTTTGTGAACTGTATATTAAGTGAGGGTCAGGCAACACACACCTATAATATAATATGTAATAGAGTCTCAGTTGTTAAATTGGGTTCTCTTTAACTACTATGTGAAGTTGTATGAAAATCTGATTTTAGTCAGATTTATGCAGAAATATCAAGAAATAGAAATGGTTTACAAACCTTCCACTGTAACAAAAAATACCACTGTGTGTAATTTAGCTGATGCCAAACTTTTGTTTGGATTATTGCAACTAATGCTTTAATCCTGTTGGCCTGACAGTAATTCAGCAATGTGCAGCCATGAAAATATGGCATTTTTGGTCACTTTTTCTTTTTTGTCTTCTTTTTTTGTAAATATAAAGAGATAAAAGCAGCTTCTGAAACACTCAATCATCATTCATTCATTTTCATACCCAGGCATCTTGAGACTCTTTTATAGGCATGTCTCGGGTTTCTTGGTCGTCTTCTTTCTCTGTTAGATTAAGGGCTGAGCAGGCGTAAGCACAGAGGCTCTATAGGTAGCGTATAAACTGAGGTGCAGCTGTGTGAGCAATGCAGCCTTTAAGACACTGGGTGGCTCTGTGGGCCCCACACCATTCTTCTGACACTCACTCTACACACAATCAAATAAACTGTTCTACCTTGCAGACATGACTGACAGCCCCATCTAGCCTCATGCGTGTCCAGGTCAAGAAGACATGCAGACTTTGGAATGTCCAAATGTCTCATAGAAAGGATGCTATTTTTAAAGATTCCAGAATTACTACATCATCTCTGTTAGCAACAACGGTAAATAACTTCTCAATGCCTCATGTCTGTGAGCTCCGTGTTGTGTGCTGACATTAGGTAGGATGCAAAAAAACAGTGTTTACAGCTTGCGTCAAAGCTATTTACTCATCTGCATTCTAGCCAGGTTGAATTATAATGAGGAAAAGACATTAACGATGTTCAGACCTACAACCTAAACACTCCTCCTGCTCTACATGCTTTGCCTTTATTAGGAAAACCTAAATTGCTTCTCTGTGCTTGTTTCTATTTCAGTGCACAATGCATACATATAAATCTTCCATAAAGTACAAAGGGGTCGCAGCACTGAAGCATGTGGCACTTGGCTCCTGAATCAGTCTCCAAGCTGACTTTCTACAACCACAGGTTCTAAACGTGGATGGAAAAATTATTCTGTTGTTCTGCCACTTTGTAAAGTGTAAACAGCTTTATTTATTCATACCACCTGTCAGCAGAAAAAAGTGCTTGTGTGAGCAGAAGTTTAGGCCATTTGCTTCTGGCCATGGACAGAGCCGGTTTCCTGAAATTTGACATGGTTAAGTAGCTGCCAGTGATGCTACCGCCTGTCAAGGGAAACATGGGCTTGCTAATTGACATCTCAATATTAGCTTTTCCTATCTGAGCCATCCTGAGAAACGGCGCCAATTCCTAAGTTCCTTTTCTTATCAACTCCTCAGCTCTGTGGTGGTTTAATACCGAAAAAAAACAGCGCTATTAAAAGAAAAAACCAAGCCAAGCTTTTTTTGGGTTGAGCTCGGGATATAGTCGGCTTTTTCTGTGTGCAGAAATCTTTGGAGCTTGTATTTATCTAAATATGTCTTTGGAGTAAATCACTAAGCTGTCTGGCCTTTAAAAAAGCCGACTGGGTCTAGCCCTATTTTGGACGACGTTTGGCTGGATTCTTAGAGGCTTAGTTTCTCTGAAAACAATCCGTGGGCTTCTGCTCCAGCGCTGAGCCACAAGTCGATGGTTTATCCGTTTGAGACTTGCTTAACTATTAGCCTGCCATTAAATGCACACTTAACATGCAATACATAATTTAATGCAATTATTAGATTAATGTACAGTATATAATAGTACTGGGGATCTGCCAACCCAAATTTACTAAATGGGTACTTTAATTTTAAAAAAAGTTAGGGGTAAAAGCTAGGGGTTCATTTTGATTAATCTGTTCATATCTAACACAGGTAAATCTGTGTTACACGACAGCAACAGCTCAGTTTAAGCATCTGAATTGATTGAGACACCACATCAACAACTTTGCTAACTACTGAATTTCTACCTAAATGAAACAAAAAGTTTCAATCACTTCATGTCACATCACATACATTCTTGAGAGAGGCTACTGAAATGTTTCAGCCAGAACTTTCAGGTTGTGCTGAAAGAGTAAGAGTTTTGACTGGAAAAAGGTTCCTACCAGAGTGGACCAGAGAATGTATATGAATGCTTTCTCAGCAACTACAGCCTTGGTTCAATAATCATCTCCAAAAACAGTTGATTGGTTGATTTTGGATTCGATTGTCTCCTTGCTTTTGTACAAAGAACAAAAATATTTGTGACCTGCTAAGAACTAAGGATCAGTTTGAATGTTTCTCTATTTACGTTTTTTGCTGGGTATCATTGGATAGGTAAAATGTCATATCATCAGGGATCTATTTATTGCTTCCTAATTTTCTACTACGGAGCACATGGTTCACCACTGAACATGCCATCAAATGCATGTGCCAGCCTGTACTCTCTGGCTTTCAACATACTCTTTGTGACGCATCTTTTCGAAGTGGTTGAACAAGTTTATTGTTTTTCCACCTGATAAGCCAACTTTATCTTTGAATAATTTGGAAATAAAATTGAACCAGTTCCGCGTAACTTTTGAACTTTTTAGTCACCAGCTCCATCTGTGTGTTGCCAAACACAGCACTGTTCTGGTCTGGACTGTTATTGGTTTATTGATGTGTCTGTCAGGGAGAACGTGAGCTGGAATAATGAATAGTGTAGCATCTGGTTGTCTGAACATACTGGGTTGACATATCAGCACTTTCAGTGCATGTGTTGAATAGGACATGTCCTCATGGCCAGTCGGTTAAGGCAGATTGTAGTGACAGTTTATTTATGAACGATCTAAAATCAACACAATGCCCAGCCTTAACGCTACTTGTTTACTTGTGCCGATCATCGCAGACACGTTCAGCAGCAGATTTACAGCGAAAATATCAGCTGTGTGAATACACATTAACCAGAGGCATTAGACAAGAGATCTGTAATCCCTGTGTAATTCACTACATATCCCATAATGCCTTAGCAACTTTCCACAAGCTTGAGTAATTTCAGTCAGATCCAGTCTGGAGTAACGGACATCCGCAAATAGTTTTTATATAGTCAGCCACGCTGCAATTTAGTTAATGAAATTAGCAAAAATATTTAGGGGTAATTCAATTCTCATTCATCGCAGGGTAACGTCCACTTTAGTGGTATATCACTTGTGTCACAATGTCTTCAGTATTCAAAAGGTTTATTTTTAAATACCACTATGACAAGCAGAGGGGTACAGCTGTGCCCCTTTCAATGTTCTGTGTGTCCCAGTACAAGTAGTGTAGAAATGCTCCTGCTTAGAAAGAAATGTAAAAACACAATTTTCTAACTTGGTTGTTGCCAAGAACGCATCATATTTAGTTGAACCACTACACAACCACCATGAGAAATGCTGTTGTAGAATACAAAGGTCTAGACAATAACAGTGTACCACAATTATTGATATTTGCAGGGAGTATGGAAAGCTGAAAGCTGGAAATAACATTGGAATGACTTAGTATTTCTTTCTTTAAGACAAGACATTTTGTCATGCGTCTCCCAAGCTGCATTAGGAGAGATAGTTCTAATACATATTAACGGTGATGTAGGAAACATGACACCTACATTTTGGCCATGAAACTAATATCATATTAAAGTTACATTTTTGGCAAATGGAATGTTTTTATACAGCTGCTCTGTTTATTTCTCTTGTTATGCAGAGAACATCTTGTGTTCAGCCTACCACAATGTTTGATTGTCATGCGCCAGAATCCACCACAGTAGAAATCCCCTCTATCTTTTTTTTTAATGTATTCTGCTTCACACCTCAGCACAAGCTGTTGTGGGTGAAAATGTGGATGGAAAATCTATAGTTCCTCTAGTGGTCAATATTGTGAATTGGCTACATTTAAATGCCTTAAAAGTAGGGAATTAAATCAGTACTGTAAAACCATGCCACTTTCTTTAATATGGTACCTAGGTCTGGTATACTGGTGTTAAATATTTGTTATGCAGCTGGAATTGGAGGGTATGTCTGCCTTCCATGGGGGGGTTATGCTGCTCCGCATGAGGCCAGCCATGGCACAGCCCGGGCTGAGAGCAAATCCATGTGTGGGTGGGTGATTTGTTTCTAATAAATAAGTACTGTCAAAGAAAAACAAACTCGCCGGCATGCCAGGGAGGCTGCGATGGGGGAATTGCTCGTTATACAAAAACAAAAGGCAGGCAAACAGTTCTGAGAAGCAGATACGCACGAGCCAGAGGGGAGCTGGCCTGGACCCAGATCTTCACGCCCGTGCAGGCGTCAGACAAACTTCAGAGCCAATCAATCAAAGGCCAAAGAGGCAATCATTATGCTTTGACATTCTAACTGCTGCCAGAATAATTGAGTCCAGAAAATTAAAGCAAAAGAGTGCTTTAAATCAACCAAAAGAGGATTCGCTGTGCAACGCGTGCCCATGTTGAACCAAATCACAACAATCACATGCAACCTGAGATCAACGTAATGGCACTGACGGAGCTCCTTGACTGAAATCCCTCGTGCTGTAAGCTAACCAGTGCATGGGGCTTGACTACACACAGGAAGCAGAGTTAATATAGTGGCCTACTCTGTTCCGCCTTTAATAAATGGAAGCAGGCATGTTCATGGCTTGGACTCATTCGTCATTTGCTTTCTATTATCCAATGGCATAGAGGTATGAGTGCGGGGAAGGGAGGAGGAATTGTTGGAAGCAGAACCAAACCAGCTCCATCGGGTGCATATGTGTGTGTGTCTGTCAGTTTTTGTGAGGAGTGCGTGTGTAAAAGGCAAATATCTTGGCCCACAGTGAGCAAGGTCTTTAACTGCAGCCACACATTCTCTTTTCAGGCAGAGGAGCGCAACAAATCTGCAAACCCCACTGGCCACAACAACTATTGTGACCCTGGAATGGCCACTGCTGCTTCTGTGTGCTGTCTGTCGACTTCCTGGCCTGTCGCACACACTTCGGACAGACATATCCTTCAGCACAGAGCTACTCATCTCAGGCCTGTAATACATGCTTTACCTTTCCCTGACCTTTGCTACGATAAGTCCAGCCCTGCTGGGTATTTCCAAGGACCATGGTGATCCCCATCACAAGCTTGACATGTTCATTCGTGCTGTTCAATCCAGCTGTGGATGCCTGAGGGTTTTAATGGGAATGCTAATGGTGAGTCTATTCATATCACAACATCCCTAAGCCTAACCTAGTGTGACAAGGCAAAGTTAAGAGCTGCACCATAAGCCACTCGAACCCCATACACCTTCATTACCAAGTCTTAGATCTAGCCATTGCTAAAAAGTAGGGGCAAAAAAAAAACATCAAACGCTATTATTTAAATAATAGCAAGGGGATAAAAGACGGGGGATTTAGTATATAAGCCTGGCTTTTTCTCATCTTTTTCATTCCCACTCTGCCTGTGGCCTAAGAGAACACTTATTAAGTTGTGACAAATAAGAATATCTGTGACAGTAATCCTTTTATGAAACTGCAAGGCAACACAGAGAAAATTAAACCATCATTCCGACTGATTGTTTCTGCGAAGGTTCGGCTCTCCACTCAAGAAGTATTAAATGGCTGCCTTGTAAGCTGAAATAAAACCTCATTTCACATCTGTAAACCAGGTCCTGATTATTGTCATCAGTCAGTGCGTTTACATGCACTTAATAATCCAGATCTTTGTCAGTAATCCGATCAATGAGTTTACATGCGCTTGGGTAATCAAATAATGGGAAAACTCTGGGTTCACAAATGCAAGAATCTCATTTCTTCTTTGCAACCAGCCAATGATCTCAAAGTAGAATGATGTAAACTTTAAACTTTAACAATGAAATAATGGAATTCTACAAGTCTCTGTGCATATGTTGCATTTCAAAGTTGCCTTTTCTCGCCAAAAAGTTTTTGGTAGGCACTTTGCAGACGCTGCATTTACTTCCACGGTTGCCAGATCTCATGAGTGAAACATGAAATCAGGTCTGTGGAAACAAGCCCAAAAGAAGAAAAAACAGACCAAACAGCTATGCTGGATTTTGCAGCTCCACACTCTCTCCAGGTACGTTTGCGTGCATGCGCAGACAGAGAAAATGTAAGAATTTTAATTTTAATGGCATACATGAGTGACATTATATTGTTTTATTCTTAATGTGAATGTGAAATTATCAGCGGCATCTGTATATCAACTGTAATGGTACAGAGAGGAAACCCGCCGGTTGATGTTACCAAAGATGCATAAAAGCCTCAGAGTTGGCTCGCTGGTTGCATATGCCTTCATTTGTGCAAGAAACACCCAAAATCAACACTTGTAAAGCTTAAACCTTTGCTCTGACTCCAGGCTAACCTGAGCAGCTTTGCTTCGGTGTGGGTTGTAAATTTGCAAATGAAGGGTTCCCTGGCAGAGCACGATGTTGTCTGGCCCCTAACTCAAAGCTAGAGTGGGGAAATGAAATTCAGCAGCAGGAATCCGGTGTTTCCAAGAAAAACATGCCGTGTAACACACCTTCACCTCACTGAAAGTAACACAGAGTGGAGCCGTGTCACCTTACGCCTGCCTGGGCACTTGGCATGTATAAACGAGCCACATCTGGTGCAGGAAAACCACAGCAAATAACAAAGCCTGTGCTGATGACGTCCTCTTTAAACAGCATTCTGGGGAAAGCCAAATATTTGAGCGAGCTCCCTTCCAGGACAATGATCAAAATTAAGAAAGCGGGGAATTTTTGACCGTGGTCTCTCCTTTTTTTTTGTTGAAATATCAAAGAGAGGTAGACTTACAGGCGGCCCAGCTTGGGTGTGGACTGAAATAGCAGCTCCGGCAAAACCTGCAGCCGGTTCCGGTTCAAACGCCTGTGAAGACAGAGAAAGAGAAAGAGCAGGAAACGGACAGGAGTCAGTGTGGTCAAAACAAACGGGAAGACTAGTGTAATGCAAGACGAACATAAAAGGCAGCTTGGGAACGAACTTACAGAGAGAGCACAGAAGTTTGTATTTTTGTGCGAGTGATACAGACACATTGATCATGCCTCAGGCAGTACAGGCTTGTGAGAGGCCAAGTAAGAGTTCAGGACTGTAGGATTCTGACACAGAGCACATCTTGGCCCAGCACATAAGAGACTGATGGCGAAATGGTGCTAACATAAATGCCACTCATCGAGGTCAATCAATCTTTGTGATTAGAGCAATCAGACAGGTCGACCTGGTCGCCAGGATCAGGACGGTGGAGACTGATTCATGGCTGCCTCTAAGGGTCAGGGATCACAGCTGTATGAGGCCTCTGGGAGATGTCTTCCCCTGAAGAAGACCTAGGTTATCTCTTGCAGCAAGCCAATAAGGGTTGTTATCCCTTACATGAGCCTCACCAGACTGACATTCATGGGACGAGTTTTCATCAGCGGATAAGGGGATAACAGTGACCCTGAAGTTCAGAGAGCCAGTATGGGGTGTAGGATCAGTTTTACACCGTTTTACTCCAGCCACCTTCATGACATCATTAGACGTAAAAGAAAAGGGACTATTGAACTGGTATCACCTTTCGGCACACTCACCCACGAGTCACTGTTAGTTAGAGCTGATATGCTCAAAGCCCCACAGCCAGCTTGACTAGGCTAGGGGAAGCTGGCCTCCCTGCTTTCTCTTCTATTTGTAGAGACTTTTAAGGGCAGGAGACAAGATTTGACACTACGATCCTGGCTTTGATGTCAGGCTAGACTTCAAACACTTGCTGAACTACAGTCATTGCTCATAAATAAGTGTATGTTCTAATTTGAAAAAAAAATCACATGACCTCCAACCTGACTTCACTTTGTTTTGAGTGGCTTTTTAACATCTATATACTATACTATATTTTGTGAGGAAACATTAGAAGAACAGTCTAGAGTTTGTCAACCAAATCACTATCCTCAGCGCTTGTAACATGCCCAAAAAGAAAAATGAGTATAGCATTTTCTTACATATAATAAATACTCCGACATTGACATTTTCATTACAAATCACATAACCAGCATAACAATTTCAATTCAAAGAGTGAATATAGTTTTTCAAACATTTTAATCTTCATTCTGCAAAATTTGGTGATCCACATTATCACACTATTCCAAAAAAATAACTTGTGGTGTTAATAAATGCTTGGCTTACTCTGCCCCCACAAAAGCTTGATGGGGTGTACACATGATGAAGTCCATGACAGTTAGCACTCTTTGAGATTTGCTCTTCAAGTAGTGCAAAGCTGTGAGGTGTGCTTTTGGATTATTCTAAAGTAGCATGCAATCAATCTATAACGAGCAGTAGTGTTTTCAGTAGTGGTCTGGACATCCACAGGACTGCCATGGAGCAGAAACCATTGGGTCGTGGATTTTGTATGTTTTACAGCCATTGCTATATTCACACACAGACTTGAGTATTGTTGTTGATCACGTCTACGGTGTACCAAATGGTTTAAACAGTCACCAGATCTCAGTCCATCAGAGCACCTTTGTTAATGAAACAGGAGATTTGTATCTTGGATGTGCAGATGACAAATCTGCAGTAACTGCATAATGCTATCACATTAATAAGGACCAAAATCTCTGAGAAGATACTACACCAATGGGACCTTCTTGCTGTGAGGCAGTGGTGATATCCACCAAGCCACCATGATAGGTCATTGATGACTGAATTAATGATTCTGATGTCTGGGGAACGCAGCGGCCATGTCAGAGTTGCAGTGTAAAGGCAAACACACGAGGTAGGAAGCAGATGAGAGGTGTTTCTGTGGTGGTCAGCAAACTCCCACATGTCCCATCAGTCCTGCAGCAGAATGGTCACCTGATTTGTTTTTTCTAACCACACTGGCTCTAAGTAACAGATCAACTTCAATTCTAACAGAACACATACATCTTCACAGGGGAAAGCCCAACTCAAACAATTCACATACAAACTCAGAACTTGGGATAATTCAATCCTCAGCCAGCTGCATCATCTGTGCCCAACCCTGTCCATCTGTAGAAGCGACCTGATTGTTTAGCGTGACCCTGTGGCCAACTTCTCTGCAGGGTGTTAATATTCTCACCAGAGAACAGAAAACTAATTTCTGTTTCACGACAGGGAGCAAAAGAGGACGCCAGCTTGCAGCACCCATAAAGGAAGACATTTATGTCTGTTTAACAGTTACAAATTGATTTTAAAAGATTTTTTAGGAGAGTCAGAAGGTTTAGCATAACAAATCACAAAACTTTTCTTATTTCTCTGTACTATAGTGTGAACAGAAAAATAATCTACTCAAAACGTGGATGCATAATCAAACCAGTACAAATTCTGTGTACCAGCCTTGTTTTAACGTTACCAATACAACTGAAATGATCAGGAACAATTGTGTAGTATAAATACTTTCATAAAGTGCCCAAACAGTCACAGAGTCGATGAAGTTTTCCAGCATGATCTGCAATCAGCCTGATGTGCTATAATTTCCTACAGGCTGCAGTAGTAGCTAATTTGTCATTACGCTTTTGACATTTATTGGTGGGATTGTCTTAAACTGCAATAATAAGCCTTAAGGCTGGTGTATGAAAAGTTTGAAACAGGCATCAACAAGCTGGCAGGTTTAGTAATAGAAACAAGGTCTTAAGTGTAGCAGTTGGCAATTTAGATGTGGATAAGTATATAAGTAATCAATAACTCTAATTTCTAACCTGCTTTGTAAATGCAATCAATCTTTCCTCAATTCATTTAGGAGTATTGCCTTAACACAACAGTTCCGTGAATCCAGATTACTAGCTGAGAATCACATAATCTGTTTTCATGGATACAACATATGGGACGGTGATAGCGTAGCGGTTAAGGTACTGGACTCTGGACCTGATGGTCTAGGGTTCAAATCCCACCTCTGCCAAAGCTCCCACAGTTGGGTCCTTAAGCAAGGCATGAATTGCTTGAAGTGTAAGGCTGTATGAGTTGTAAGTCACTCTGGATAAGGGCGACTGCTAAATGATGTAAACAAAATTGATGTAAATATATAAGAGTTGTGAAGTATTACATAAAATCTCATGTCTCCAGTCTATAAAGTCAACACATCCTCTATTTGAGCTCAATGAACTAAAGACTTAACTTTTTCTGATGTCGAACAAAAAATCTGATAAACAAATTTGATCAAACTGATCAGTTCTCTGAAAAGTCTAATATAGCTCTATCTTAGTCATATTGCAAGCCTGCATCTACACCAGCTCTTTCCCATCCAATAACCTACATCCATGTCAGACTCCAGGTCAGAGTCTCAGGTTGGAAAGTGGAACAACAATATGTTTTAAGTACAGCACTGTTTTTTGGAGTTCTACATTTATACTTACAGTCTCTCCAGCTGTTTTAGGTCTTGGAAAGCTCCTCTCTCGATCACACTGATCTGATTGTTCTCCAAATGCCTGTGGAGAAAGAGTACAGCTTCATTATCCAGTTAGATCTGCTGCTACAACACTCTGACACTGATTACCCGGGGTAATTTGTAAAAACTACTAGTGAAATTGAGGCTCCCTTTCTCATCTTGTCACAACAGTCAATGATCTTTCTTTAGAAAATGCACTGACGATGCACCTCTCTGATTGTGACTGATGTTGGACAAGCCTGTGTCTGGTGGGTACATTCAGCTTACTCCTCCATGTCATGTTATATGGCCCCTAAAGCTTTCCAGATGCTGCAAAGGTCCTATGTATATAGCCAATTCTTGTTTAGATTTGTGTCTCTTTGAATTACAGCCAACATGTGGTGACATTCATGGTACTGACTGATACTTCATAGCACCAGATAGGAAAATTGTCAACACTGGTCTAAAATATCCAGGGCCTTTAATTTGGACCTTAGGTTGCTCTGCCCTAAATTGCCTTTAAAATGAAATGTTTGTACACAGGACATTTTTGTCAGAATGCAATGAAATTAAGACAATATGACAATGCACCACGTTTTATCTCAGACCCTGGAAGGCAGTGATTTTGAAATAAAAGTATATAAAATATGAGTCCCTCATAATTTTGGCCATATGTCCCTAGTGTCTTCTAGGTACCTATAACATAAACATTAGACATTAATTTTTTTTCGTCCAATGTTTTTTCACTCTGTTTTAAATTAGATGTGTTGGTTTTGTGGCATTTCTATTATTTAGGTACATAAAGTAATCGTACAATGTTTGAAACACTGTTCACAAATATTCAATATGATATTTCTAACTGAAATAACACCTAACTTTTGTGAGCAGTATAGCAACTTCTTTTGCCTTACAAGATGAAAATATATTTTCTATATATTTTTTCTATATACAGTTTGACTTTTCTGAAACATCTGAGTAACGATAAAAAAATGCTATTACTTTAAAAAATTGAACAACTCACATAATATCATGTTAAAATCACCATGCTTTATAGTTGTTATGGTGTAAATGTATTGTGCTATTTTTTGGTTGTCGCCAAATATAGCACTTTGTTTTCAGTTCAAAAAGTCTAATCTTGGTTTCATCTGACCATGAAACCTTTTACTACTTGGCAATAGTAACAGAAATGACACTCGATGTGGCATAAGTTGCCTCTTTCTTGTCACTTTGCCAAACTAGATAACATAGAGACCAACCTTTCTATGAATGTCTATGAAGACCTGTAAGCCTTACAAAGTTGTCGCTGGCCGTTTAGTGACCTCTCCTGATCATTATCTTCCTGACTTGGTCATCCATTTTAGAGGTACAGCCCAATTTGTGTTGGTAGCCCAAATTGTTGGTAGTAGCACACACTTTCTACTTTTTATCATTGTGCTGAATAGTATTCTGAGGGATGGTTAAAGGTTCTGAAATCCTCTGACTAAAGATAAAATCCTTGTGCCTTTGCAAAATTGTATCCCAAAGCCCCTTTGCAAGCACCTTTCCAATCACTGTGGTTTATTTGGTATTATGCTGAAGCCATCAAAACATTTAATGTCCAGTTTGGGGCTAAATAGACTGGTGTGTTTGGTTGAACCTAAGCAAGTTTATAATGGTTACGCTATCAAATATTTCATTAATAAATGTAAATGACTGATATGAGTTTAATTGTAAACAATGAAAATAACGATGCTGGTTTTAATGTGCAAACACTACTGGAAATGTCAAATTATATTCTTTTCCATGGTCTCATGTACCAAAAAAGTAGGGCTTTTGATGGGGTATGATGATTTTCTATAGCACTCAATAATATGTTTAAGAATTTTGGAGTTAATACTCCAAAAAAGAGTTCAGTTAAAGCCTTTGGCTGTTATTGCCTTTTGAAGTTATAGCTGTCTCTGAGAAAGTATCTGAATCTCTTGAAAATGTGGTGGTCCACTCTTAGATGCCCCCTATTCCATGGACTGATGCTGACTCCATCCCCTCATTACACAGGGTATAATAATGGTGTTATACACATAAACCTACAATAACACACCATTTATGATTCGGCTATGTAAGCAAAAGTTGTTCCAACTGTGACTGCTGGAACAAAACTGCTTACATGTACCCTTTAGAACATGGCTCCTTTTGCAAACTTAATTAGAAAAGTGAATTGTTATTTTTTAAAATGTGAGAATGAAGTGTGCCATAAATGCATTTAACTCCAAGCAGTTCTAGGATGTATGTGGTCTGTGTGTGCCGTTCCCATGGCTCTCTTTAGTAAATATGGAAATACACTGCCTAGGCCAATTTTATACATCTAAAGGTGGCTACGAGCAATAAAAATGTGTAACATTTTCATAAGTATACCTTTTACATTATAATAAAAACAGCTACAAATCTATTCCACTCATTACCCCCTGAGTTTGAAACCCACCCGTGTCTGGTGAAGCCAAAACCACAGACTCATTGGCTTGTGTTTTAGGTGGACAAAGCCTGAATGAATCATCCTCAAGAATTGCATTCTTTGCTGATAACAAATATATCCCATAGCCTAAGAACTGAATAACAATCTGGCTTATTCATACAAATGGGAGATCAGTCCCATGCTGCTTTATGTATTGGCATAAAAAGTAATCTTATTCAATCCTATCCAGATGGGTTTTGGTGTGTGGGGAGGAATAATAGCTGTTTCTTTTGCCTCACTTCTCTGCCACTCGCCCTCAACGGTTTTGAAGTATTCCCTAGAAACATATGGGATGCAGGCAAACACCTATGTTTAACAGGGTTGAGAAAGTGGGGGAAGCCCTGCACACTGGAGCCTGAGCTCACACACATGGTATTGGAGTAGTACACTCTGTTGTTCTTGCTCTAAGCGCTAATTCGGCACTAGTCTTATGGGAGAGTCCTGGTCGGCACACCAGGCTTTTAAGGCTTCAGTCATGAGTGTGTCTGTGTTTGTGAGCATGTCTATGGGAGTGTGCTGAGGTAATGTCTCACATTATCAGATGGAGGGGATCACAGTACCAGCCTTATGGAAAGATAAGTGTGTCCTCTGTGGATTTCCAGAGGTCCACAGGGGCTCGTTTCAGGGGTTTTCTTGTTAAGCATGCCACGCCTGGCCAATCATTCATTTATTCCCCTGTCTTTATATGTTTATTTTTATCTGCATGCCACTCCCTCTTTACTGGTCCTTCCTCAGAAGTTAAATAGCCTTGAGAACTCTGTGATTGCAGTCATTAAGCTCCGAACACACTTGGCCTGGCACCCGCTAGACAAACTCAAGCTCACCGCATGGCATGGCAAGACCAACCATCATCTGTTTATTTTAGTTCAGCTCAGCCCTTCTGGCAGTAAAAGACTATACTATAATGACATTCAAACTTCAAAACACATTTGAATGAACATGATCCAGTAATGTTAATCTCAGCGATGAAAGGCTTTGTCAATGTCATTGACATTATTTAGCATTCGTTTTTATCTAGAACAACTTACAATTGAGCTAAGCAATTCGAGGGTCAAGGGTCTTGCCTAAGGGCCCAATAGCTGTAGCTTGTTATCTAAACTCACCTTTACACTACCTTTAGATTAGAAATTTCACTTTTAGATTTGCAGTTCAGTGCCTTAACCACTAACCCACACTGATGGTGATACTTTAGGGAGTCTTTGGGGTTAAAAGTGCCTAAAAGCTACAGAACTTACAGAACTCGTAGGTTTTTCAGTCCAGAAAAGTCCACCTTTGTAATCCTGGTGATATTATTCCTGTCCAGGTCCCTGTAGGAAGAAACAGAGCATATTAATGTTTAATCAGATCAGCAAAAATGAACATATCAGTAAACAGTGCCATATCAGTGGGGGAAAATGTGCCTCTTGCAAGCTCCTATAACATCAATTGCATTTAAACAGCCATACACAACCTAACATCAATCAACTTGTTTTTTTTTTAGTCCTGACCATAATTCAGGCCAGAGGATTGCTCCGAGTCTCAATACTGTAACTGCATTTAAGAATTCCAGAAGGTTCAGTGGTATGTTTAGTATACACAACTAAATGTACCGCATGCCTCCAGCATGGGAGATAACAAAGATACATTTATCAAGAAGCAACATTTTGTCAGTCTGTGAAATAGAAGGCCAATAGTTATCTTGTTTCCCAGCTATTACCTTATCTTTAAATGTATTTACTCCAGATAATATCATACCTTTACAAACAATGTACACTCAACTCAAGTCTCTGTAGACCACACTGTAAGTATTAGAGTACGTACACACACAGGCATGGGCAAATCTCCAGCTGGCCCAGTGTGGTTCACATAATATACATAAACATTTATAAATCTGATTTAAGGCCATATTGAATTTCAAAGACTCCCCCCACACCACAAAATGTACATCAGTGCCACTAATATGAGCCATATTGTAAGAATATTATAGCACACAGGCACTGAGGAGACAATCGCTAACCCATGTTTCCTTTTCTCTGTGCCTCACTCTATATATCTCGCTCTCACCACATCTCTCTCACCATGTCTGCCTATAGGGTATATTTTAAAATGAAATACTCCCTAATGATATATACCCTAATTTTTTGTGAGCAGTGTATCTAACTCACCATGTCTCCCTTTACCTAACTTGACCTGTGTCGTTCTTACTATTTCTGCTTCACCCTCTTTCTCCTTGTATCTCTAACTCACCCAACGTCCCTTTCATCATATCTCAGTCTCTCTACCTCTTACTATATACTCATGTTACCCTGTATCTCATTCACTCTCTATCTTTATTTTGGCTGTATATCTTGTCCATGGTGCCTATCTCTATCCCCTACTCACCCTGTTTGTCCCCATTATGTCTTCCTCCTTCTCTCTAGCCTCATACTTCCCTCCCCTTACACTTCATTTATTCATTCATTTCATTTATGAACACTTATTCCTCACCTCTTTCATTATGTTGCTCCCCCCCCTCATCCTGTATTCCTAACTGTCTCTGTATCTCCCTCCCTCACTATACATACAGTACCATGCAAACATCTTAGGCATTCTATATTCTACAGTATATACTCTACTTATTCTTTATTTAAGTTTTAATGGTCACTGCACAGGACTTCACTGGTCCATGTATTTCTCTATACACTTTGTTAGTCATCTTTTCTCTGCTCTCTAATAGTTAGGACCCCCACAGAGACACCACAGATCAGGTATTATTTGTGTGATGGATTATTTTCAGCACTGCAGTGACACTGCAACAGTGTGTGTTGCATTGGTACAAGTGGATCAGACACATCAGTGCTGCTGGAGTTTTAAACCATTTCAGTGTCACTGCTGGACTGAAAACATCATCTATCATCTATCATAAACGCCCAGCCAGAAGCACTCTGCAAGCAGTGTCCTGTGAGCACTGATGCAGGATTAGACAAAGACTAACACAAACTGTGCAGCAACTGTTGTCACTCACTGTGTTAATGTCTGCAATGTGGAGCAGTAAGGTGGGAGTATTTAATAAATGGGCATTTACTGAAATATACACTGAAACACACACTAACACACCGTCGCCAGATCATTGTCACTGCAGTACTGATAGTGATCCTCCACCCAGATAGTACCTTGCATCATCTTGTATTCTGTGACTTCCTAGATTCTTGCCAGCTCATGTAATCAATCAAACTGCTGTCCTTCCCAAACTGCATAGTCTGCCCTCAGTGTTAATCCAGTAATCATTCTCTTAGCCACTGTGCCACAGTATATGTCTAATAGTGCAAAGAGTTAGCCAAAAACTAAGCCCATGGCCAATCTGACAAGGTGAAGGTTACATATAAAGCAGCCACATGTACAATATTGTTCACATTTGCTACACCAGCTGTAATGGTGTATTTGACTAAAGCTCACGACTCTTAATTTGTTGGCTCATGTAAGACATTTTAAAGAAAACACTCCTTTAGTGGGAAACTCCTACTTTGAAACTGGGAGCATTAACTCCAACTCTGAGCTATAAAGAAAGATACCAAATACTTGCTTTCATTATTAAATGAAAAATTACACAGCATACACGCAGATCAGCTGAATAAATCTAAAACACAGATCAGCTGAATAAATCTAAAACACAGATCAGCTGAATAAATCTAAAACACAGATCAGCTGCATAAATCTGGACTACAAATCGGTTTGAGGGCAATTAGTGCTCAGATAGCACAAATCAAGCATTTGTATAATTTGAAGCATCCATGTTTTCCCACTTTTTAGCACGGACGTACCAAGGTCGGTGGCAGCACAAGGTCGCAAGAGTTGGAATTCAACACTTTAAGGCAGTAGCTTTACAAATATGCTCTAGTATAGCACACATCATGAACTTAACTGTGGTAACGTAGACATGGCAGGTGACTGGTTCACAAGGCCCAAAACCCTCAAAACATGAAAAAAGAACGTTTAAGAAACACAAAAGCGCCCTCATCTCCATCCATGTAACTCTCTGCTTCAGAATGAGTTTCCACCCACACTCTCCTGTCATTTTCCATAAAGTGCCTGTGTCTGGTCCGCAAGAAGCAGATAGGCATGCCCCATTTCCTCTGCAAACACTGTTTGGAATCCTAATTGAGTTCCTCCTCGTGAGGTCTGACTGCCCCATCGAGTGGTTTTCATCTCAACCATATTCAGTTTCATTCAAGACGAGCTCTAACCGCACCATTAACCGTACTGTTGAGTTTACTCAAATGATAGATGATTGATTTCATAATTCTTACGAAAGTTACTTTGAGTCGTTTCAGCTCTACAGACACATTGGAATTAAAGTCCAAAAGTTTATTGTACTTTTCAGTTTAATAAAACAATAACAAGACTAAACAAAACTTCACTCAATATTGCAGTGTATTCTTTATTTCTGTATTAAATGTTATGCGTATAATCTAAAATAATATCTTAATTTTTGTTTTAACTGCATATCACTCGTTTTGAAAAAAAAAAAAAAAAGTCAAAAATATACAATCTACTAAATATATCAGAAATCAGTTCCTGTTAAAGACATCATGGTCAAAGACCATGAAGATAATGACAAATTTGGGAAGCCTAAATAAAAGCACACTAAGTAAACTTTAGTGTAATTGTTCTGCCAAAAAATGTGTTACAGCAAGAAAAGCAACCAATGGCAAGACATAACAAATGCTCTCAACAAAATTTTACAAAACAGACGGTGTTAATTCAGTTACTTACTTTATACTCAAAATACTTTAGTGATAAAAATGTCCTCTATGGGCAAATAATAAAAGTAGAAAGATGAAGATGGCATGCCACACAACATGTCATTGTGTTTGATGCCACTCTTCCATCTAGACATTTATTCAAATTTCTGCCTTATAAGAGTTACCTCTAACATTAGGGGTAATGCTAATACCATACGATAGAGTTTGTTAAAGCTAATGTAGTTAAATGGATGCCTAGAGTCAGGTATCACATTCAGGCACAACTGGAGATCATCCCTAGCCTTTCAACATTACCCCTTATGCTGCAGTGGATATGACTAACCAAGTAAAGCAGGTTTAACATGGAAGCATTAAATGGACATATTTCAACTGGACAAAGTAATACAAAGTACTACTTCCAAACAGTTCCAAATAGTCTCAGGTCTCATTGTAAATGTTGCATTGTAAATGATTTGGACTTTCTACCCTGATTCCCAAACAATTCATTAAATTATACATATACAAATTATAAAAATAAAAGTTCATTAAGAAAGGGTTTGCCAAGTTGAGGTGAAATATTACTCACGGGAAGAGTCTCATGTCTGAATAGAGAATAGAGCCTTGACTAAAATTCTATCCAACTCTTTTTGCATCTACTATAAAACCGATCAGGCCTGCCATTCTTGTTGCTGAATGGAAGCAATGAAAACAGTGATGTTCACGGTTCTTTCAATTTACAGCACTTTGCAATTGCCCTTATCCAGAGAAATATACAACTTACAATCATACAAAGTACAACCCAAATAACTGAGATTTGAGGCCTTGCTCACAGGCCCAGAAATGGCAGCGTAGCAGTCCGGAAGTTAAACCCTCAATGTCTGGAAAATGGTCCTGCAAGACAACATCTGTGCCTCCACTGTCCCACTGATGTTCAGGTGTCCACATACACTTCTCCCAAACATTTGAGGATGTTTCTAAATGAATATGAATCGAATACGATACAAACCGAATCGATGATAAGAAATGCAAATGAAGAAAGTTGCTTGATTATGCAACTGAGATACAAACTCGTGATTATCAACTGAGTAGCAAGTGACATGTTCATGGGGTGAACAGAGGCATGTTAAACTGCATTAGAGTGGCACACATTGACTGTTCAGTAGGGTGTATGGTCACCCAAGAGTGCTAGAACACAGTGACATTAATGGGGCATGGACAGAATCAGACTGTCCAGCAGTTCATGTGGGATGTTTATATTGATTTTGAAACATCCCCTAACTTTATATACTTTTGACCATTAAATGTATATTAATTTGTTCCTTCTGCCCTTGTGCTTCCAATATTTTTAAAAAGGTCTTTGTAGATAAACAACTGACTTGTTCAGTATATATATATATGTATATGTATATATACATATAAGAAAGAGGGATCATGACACTCATGCATTTTTACAGAACACCACAGTGAAACACATTTGGTTGCCACTCACAATAAAAAATCTCTCTCCTGTGTTGTGTTAGATGCTGTCCTGCTGGATTTCTTTAGTATTTGAACTAGTGCAAGACCAAATGGAGTATGACTCTATCTTACAGTGATGACAAGATCGGCTCTCGCATTTCATCTCCTCATTTCAAGGCAGCCATGCGGTCACCACGCATTCTACTGGAGACAAGTGTACAGCCACCATCACTGTACTTCACAGCATCGGTGCAACCTACACCAGTGTTCTCCATTGGATTTATTTGGACTCAGCATCACTCTAAAACAAGTGCAGTTCAGTTCCATAGTTTACAGTAATGTAATGAAAGAGGACAGGTCATGCTGTATACAAACCAGTGTTAAATGAAATAAAATTCAACGATGTAGCATTAGCTGTAACTTTAAAAGAGTGGTTGCTGAAACGTGAGATCCACAGCAAGTCTGAATACTGATCTCAAAATAGTAATAACCTGTATTGTACAACTCAATTGTTGATGAACAGTACTTCTGGGAAAAGGCAGAATGTCGAACCCCTCTAAATCATCACCATGAGAGATCATATCAGGGTCCAATTTAAAATCGGCTACATCATCACGGGGTTTGGCAGGAGGAGCAAGAGAGCGAAGGTGCCAGTAAAAGGTTATATTTCTCTCCGATGTTTCAGGCTGGGCTCTGTCTCAACTTAAGGGAGGTTTTTGTTTAGTAAATATTATCATTACCATGCTGTCTGGATACATTCTTGGCCGGAGAACATTCTTATCACGCTAAACGGAGCAGACAATGATAAATTAATTCATATTTCCTTCACGTCTGTTTACTCTCAAGATCATTTATTTCCAAAAATACTGGCAGTCCAGGGAGGCCAGTGTTTGCTCCTGCTAAGCGTACAATTTTGTAAACTAAGAAGTGACTTGGCATTAGTGTTGCATTTTGGAATTCTCCATGAGAGAGCACCCTGGGAGCATTCAAGAGCAAACCAAGAACAAAAACTTCAATAAATGTGGCATACCTCTGCTGACGTCACTGCAAAGGCGAATAGCAGAAGCAAAATAAACCCTGAGTGTCCTGTCCATATTTAAGAATCGCTGCTGTGCCAGATCTCCACAGCTCCTGTTTATTCAGCAGGAGTCTTGTTTAAAAAGAGGCTGGCTCCCGGTTCAACGGATGGCTCTTGTAAATCTCATCAAAGCTCAACTGGAATTAAAGGGACAAACAGTCCGGTCGCTTCAGCACTTCCAATAGATTAATATGACATTCAGACCTTAACATTTGTTTAAGGGTCACTGACATTGTTTGGTGGCTGTTTACATCTCAGTGATGAAGGCAAAAAATATGTAAAGATTTACACATACTCTATTTATGACACATAAACCTCTTGTCACACCCAGCTAGGTCCAGGCCAAAAGGACAATATAAGCAATGGCACAAGTTTGGACTTTGATGTGCTGCTTTGGTGACACTCTCTCAAAACAAAAGGGGGACTACTTAACCTGAAACGGCTGTGAGGCGTACACGCCATCAAAACCGACCTTTCGATTGCATCATAATGACACACACTTGAAGCGCCTGTCCAAACCCTTCCAGGACCAAAAGAGTTCTCAAACTATTGGGAAAGATTAATAGACAGTTCCTGGATGAATTCCTATGTTGTGTTTCCACTAAACTGCAGGAACTGTGGTGACTAGGACGACACCAATTACTTAATTTCAGGTTTTATGAATGGCTGTCAGACAATGGGGTTTGACTTTGGCAACACTGGAAGAAGAGTCAACCCACAAAAATTAAGAATTACAATAAATGCATAACTCCATGGCATGCTACTTGAGTTTTAAGAAAGAACATTTTTAGTTATTTAAAGTCTGTAGTATATGCAGTATGTAGATTAATAAGCAATGTCAAGGAGAGCAAGATCCACCCCAATAGTTCGAAAGATTACTAGCTCTGGAACGACTAAAACAGAACCTTGAAATACAACCCAGGAACTAAAATTATCCGTGGTTCCTCCAGTGGAAACATGTCTGGGAAAAGGTTCTTCAGTTGCTTTAAAAGTTTCCGGGTTCCTGAAAATGTTGCTGAAGTTTCCTTCATGGAAGCCAAGAAAAACTTCAGTGACCCAAGTTTTTTGACCCTATCAAGGACATTAGTGAGTTGCATTTGTGGTTCCCAAGCCTTTCACTACAAGTAATAGGCTGACAGTGCTGGCACTCAGCCCTTACTGCCAGTTCTGGCAAAGAGGATTGGTGCCCAATGCTTCTCTGAAGTCTTTGCCCACAAACAGAGTGAGCAGCTGCCTGGCAGGCTGCAGCACAGACGTTCGTCCATGCACAGACTTCACATTTGCTGCTCTTGTGCTGTGCCGGGGTCAGGAGGGCACGATCGACCACAAACCTAGTGACTGTACGTGCAAAACCCAACACTACAAATAGACACATGTTCCCATGCTTACTGGCTCACTGTTGTGCTTACTCATTACCAAAAATGAGCTTGACACCTAAGACGTTGGCGGCCATACAGGTGTCCAATTAAGGCAGGAAAGCCGCAGTTACAGTCCATCTCTTCCTGTGTTCCTGCTGTACAGGAAAGCACGCAGGGAGTGTTGGATGATAAAGAATGCAGGCATTTCTCTCATTCTTTATCTCTTTTTGTCTCTGATTTCAGTGAAGACCTTTTATGAGAACCAGCAGCGTGCTACACCAACCACAATGTGCCACATTGTTCCTCAAGTGCCAGCAGTGTTAGTGGGTGGCCAATGTGAAAACTCTGCGGTCTAAAGCACTTCTGAGTGTGTCAGTGCATACATTTGTGCGAAAGGGTGAGAAAGACTGCGTATGAAGTAGAGAATGCCAAATGAGACAGAGGAAAATATACTGCTCACAAAAATTATACTTTACTTCAAAATGAAATATCCCCTAATGAAATATTCCCTAATTTGTGATCAGTGTATTAAAAAAATCATATTGAGTAAACGTCAACTGAATATGTGGACTGTGTAAAAGAATATGTGTTTTGATATTAGCATAGCCAAAGCCTGGTCCATTGCATAAATATATTCATTACACTCAAATAAATCCTGTATAGGATTATATGGGATATATTGGGCAAGTGGCAGTGACTAAACCAAACTTCGCAAGCACTGTTGTACTCAGTGTGACAAGAACTGCTGGCAGCACCAGCAAACATGACCAAGTAAACGAATAAACAAACCGAGTAAGTGGCTTACCTAAAATTATCTTCTCCCATATGGAAATTCCTCAAACAAGCTCTCTGGGTGCAGCAGGTTACAAGGGTCATGTGACCCTCCGGTCTACGCTTGTGCGTTTGTGCTGCCTTGGCACGTTCAAGTCAAAGGACTGATTTCCGTTTTTATACCACAGATTTGCTGCAGCTCATTGACTGATTATTTATGGCAATTAACTGAACTATCAGACGAGATCATTTTCAATATAACAAACAAAGCCCCTGCATTTTTGCAGTACACAGAAAGAACTAGAAAGAAAGCAATAAAGGACTTTAAAAAGCATTTACAGGCAAGATCACAAAACCAAAAGTTTGCAGAAGAGACAGGCCATGTTTAGAGAAAGCGTCTAAACCTACAATCTTAAGGATTAACAGGTCTGAGCGTTCACAAATGACTTGGCTCTGTTTTATATTACTATGAATTTTCAGTGACTACAGTTCATCAGCTTCAGGCAATGCCAAAGCAAATCATGAGACTGTTTACATTTAACATCTGACCATTCAAGTATTTAAATGTCAAGGAGTGTTTGAAATAGTTCAATAAGCACAATATATTTCACACATACCGACACATCACAAGTAAGTCGTGTAATTATTATTCAAGATTATCTCCATGAGCGATTTAATGAAGTTTTTCCAGAACACAGCCAAAACCACAGTTTTGCAATACACAGAGGGCTGAATTAAGTCAGCGTTTATATACTGTGCTCCAGTCCAGCTGGACATTAAATCTGTACAATCTATCATTTCCTAATTATCACGGTTTTGCATTTGGGATACTTTGGAAACAGAGCATGGGACCTGATATTCTGTATATATGTGTCAAATAAATCAATCACACAGCACGTACACAGAAACAGAAACAATTTAAAGTCTGTCTACAAGTCTGAAAACATATCCCTGCTGTCTCCTGGTTCAGATGTTCTCTTAAATAAATGAACGCCTATAGTTTTGTTGTACATTTCACATTCAGTTGTTGCCTCTCCACTTTTGATGCTGCAGTTGAATTAATTCTATAATACACATGATATGGAACAGTTACCAAAATCTGCCCATGTGTTAACACCAAGTAACAGGAGATGCATTAGAATGAATTAAAGAACAACATTCCCTCCAAGATATGGTGTAATCAGTTTAGCAGCAGGCTATCCTGGCAGTAATGCTGCTAATTAGGCTCGCTAGTTAAAAAACTATCTTTGTGCTAACTCATAAGCGATGATAGATGATTATCATTTGTTTGTAAATTAACACTTATTAATTACGTTTGTGTGGTTTTTTTTTAGTTTAGTCACTTGAAGTCCATAGACAGAATGAAAACAATTAGTAGAACGTATTCTGAATCACAACTTATACACTTTCTGTTCATTCTGATGTGTTCCTAAAGTAAATATGTCTGTTATGCTTTTGAAGCTAAATTGTGAAACATAAAATCAGGATTTGACTCATCGGTGTGGATGTTTACAGTGCACATCATACTGCAGAAACTAGTTAAGACTAAGGTTAATACCTGAGTTCACTCATGTCTTTCATTACCACTGGCTGCTATGATGATATATTGATACTGTGACATAACGTATTAACATTATAAAACATTTTCTCTCAGTAGTCAAACTCTAATCAAGTGGCAGACCATTTAAATCTGACAGGAAAAAATTGACTAAACTGGTTAGGTTTTTCTTTCTCAACATACAGGCTGTGGTCTTTAAGAACTTTAAATGGAATTTAAACACACACTACCACCTTCACGTCATGCAAGTACCCTACTTAAGATATGCCATTGAGAATAAGACAGCAGTGCCAAGTGCTTAGTCTCTCAAAGGTGGACTTTAGTATACAACATCATTCCCAGTGCTGAATTAACACTTGATGGTGTTTATATAAGTCCAGATGGTCCCAAAATGAACACTGTAAATTGGTAACTCAACACTGCAGAAGTTAAGACACATGGGGGATTTGGTTGTGTGTATGATTTTTTTTAAATCTTGGAGCAGTGTTGCTTAATATTGCTTACTTGTACTAACATGATGCATTGCGTCTGCTAAATGTTGTAAATCTAAATGTAATATGGTGGTAGAAGTCAATCATGGATCTCAATTGTACCTTCCTTAGTAATATTACTGCAACTACAAATACAATAATAATAATAATAATAATAATAATAATAATAATAATAATAATAATAATACATGATATATGATGTATAATCACTTCTAAATGTAAACACCATTATTGGCACTCTAATCATGAACATAGATAGAGTTTATATAACTTATATTTAATTTTTTTCCCAACCCTGCAAAATATTTGAAGTTATACTTTTATGGTTTTCTATGTGAAAAAAATACATTTAAAGTGTTATTTTATCGTAACGTATGAAGTATTATGGCAATTATTAGCTCTACTCTCTTGCCTCTACTCAATGTTTTTCATAGTATTCCATTTTATACCTTGAACACACACAAATCCATACTACAGTGCAACGCGTGATTTTATACTGTGACAGTTGATCAAAATGAAGGTTTGTTATAAGTTAAATCTAATGCTTTATATATTACTAATCTAAATGAATTTCCCAAGGGTGCTACTCACAGGCGCTCGGTGTTCCTGGGGATCCCTCTTGGGACGCTCCTGAATCCCTGACCCTGGCAGTCCACGTGTGAGCCGGAGCAGCTGCACTTGTGCGGACAGGCACGCACCGCCACAAGGCACAGCAACCCGCAGAGCAGCGTCAAAACAGAACCACGCCGCGCAGCCGAGCGCTTGTCCTGCCAACCCGGTGCCATCGTACCCGCAGCGGAGGCTCGGGGAGACGCGGGGGGTGAAATATGAAAGAGCAAAATTGTCACACTGTATCCGCTGTTAATGCTCCACAACAAATAAAACTCTCGAGAACAAGGTGAAAAAGATGATTTCGCTAAAACACCCTCCTGCGACGTGCAAAAGTTCCAGCAGACGCGCGGACGCTAGGCTGCATTCAACAGAAGTTACGCTTCCATCCAACCGCATCTGTACCGCTAAGAAGGTGCGCATCCGAACTCATCATCCACTGCAAGGAACTCTCTCTCTACAACGCTGATTTAATTCCTGACTTTCGAACGGAATAAAAAAAATAACTACTTGGACAGGGGCCGCCCTAACAGGTTACATTCACACACCGGCCCGAACAATCCTGCAAGAAGTTCAGAAGACAAGGGAAAGTTGCGAGACGCGCGAGTAAAAGTTTGCGCTCCTTCGCTCAGTCCTCACACACTCAAACACACACGCACGCGCGCGCGCGCACTTCCAGCCCCCGAAATCCAGCACCACACTCTTACTGGTTCTCCTGCGTGATGTCATTCAGGGATGTTTTGGGGTCGCAAAGTTTCCCCGACTTCCTCCCAGCTGTCACTTTTTTCGGAAAAATAAAAGGAGGTTTATCCTAATGAAGAACCAGACCGCTCAGAGTTTCTTTTCAAACAGGTGATGGTCAGCAGAGGAACGCGGACGCGGTGGATGTGGTAGGTAACCTGGGAGTGCGCGAACTTACTTCACCACGCGAACACCACGTGTTCTGTACGCACATCTGCCCTAATGTAATCTGATGAAACCTGGCTGGATAAGTAGCCCGTGGGATTTCCTAAAACAACAAGCCCATACTTGCTGCTTCAAACTATGTTTGTATCATCCAAAGCCCGGTGAAGTTCCTCTGTAGCGATTTATTTCAGCCCATCCATTGCCTTCAAGACTCGTTCTTTAACTTGTAGGTCATTATGTTGCAGTTGCAGTGCCCCCTTCTGGTAAGAAAACAAACA